>JAOTOM010002833.1:0-120855 GCA_034440615.1 Ashinkailepas kermadecensis | reverse complement strand
GTCTTCATCGTCGCCAGCGACGACCCGGCATGGTGCCGCGCCAACATCCTCGGCCACGACGTGGTGCAAGCGGTGGACGTGGGCGCCGTGCCGGCGCACCTGGACGCCGCCGCTGTCGACATGGCCACGCTAGGTCTGTGCAACCACACGGTCGTGTCGTACGGCACGTTCAGCTACATGGCGGCGTTCATGGCGGGCGGTCACGTGATCGTGCCCACTGGCTACTCGGGCAACGAGCACTTCATGGCCGACGGGCTGGCGCGCTCCGGCCTGCCCATGACGCTGCTGCACTACCGCACCTGTCACCAGGTGCCCCTGCAGCAGCGCACGCCGTTCACGCCGCTCTCGCCGTTCATCCCTTGTGATGGGTGGTAGCGTGGAAGGCAGAGGATGCAAGCGCCTCTGCCCTCACCATCCATACGGCGTCGCTATGTGTTGTCGACGTAGCGGTTGAGGTTTGCACACGTTGTGATATTTACACTCGCAATGCGGTTAGAAACGCAGATAATAGTCTCTGTTTGTGGGGGCGGGGGGGTAACAGAAGCACGACTTTGGTGTTATATTTTCCTTGTTGTTTTGTACGTGTCCCGTCCGGAGACGGTGGCTGTTTATGTTGGGCTCGACTGCATGGGCCCAGATCTCCTGTGGCGCCAGTGATACAATGTACTCAGACCTTCTCTGGTTCGCGAATAACCAGGTGCAAAGGGCACAGCTGCTGTTGACGCGATTCGACAGAGGCGTTGCTACTGCGGCTGTTCTTTTTTTTAATAATCGGCGGTCAAACGGCAACTGGCGGCGACGGAACTCGTGCATCCGGCTGAGGATAGAAACTCGGCGACAGTGAACTCCAGAGCGACGTGACAGTCCGTCTTGGTGGACATAGCGACTCTCTGAACGACTTATAGGTATGTCTCAGTCTGCCTGACAGTGATATTCTAGACTTTCATCCTTTGTAAAATAACCGATTCCGAAATTCGGTATTTTCTCTCAATCAACAGTTCCCAAATCCAAGAGCCGTACTTCAAGGTCACCAGGTGTTAGTGTCCTTTGTATTGATCGGCCTGATTAATTAATCAAACAGTGACATCTATGTGCAACAGTCCAACAACGAAACCAAAATTAACCAATGTGTTCGCCTTCAAATCAACAGGCAATCACGTCTGACAACAACGGACAACCGTCCAACCGATACACCAAACGTTCCAGCCCCCACAACTTGTAACAGGCTACATCTGACTAGCATCGACAACACAGCTCCATCTTACTAGCATCGACAACACAGCTCCATCTCTCACCTATATTTATCGCGTACATCTCCCTTACTGACTGTTTCGGGGAGACTGTTGGCTCGGGGGCCTGCCGCGCCAGCCCGAGAGGGGTACAGGTCACCCATGGGGAGGGGGCAACGCCCCTGGTCTGGCCGACTGACGACACCTATTGCACCGCACCGCGAAGGGAGGCACCAGTCACCGTCACTTCCGACCGCCCGCTCAACCCTCTGCTCTACATGTGCCGCATCACACAATGGTGGCACGGGTGTCACAATGACATGACATCCGACTGTGTCACGCCGTTGATATTCTCGGCCGGCCGACCGTCGGCTCGCTGTGAGAATGGATGCTGAACTAAGCATAGCAAGGGCCACGGCGCCCGGGGCTGTTGGGTCCCCTGCTGAGATCACCGCGCCGGCTGGTGCCTGTAAAATGCCTGGGATCCACCCAGAGCTCCGATCCCATGATACATGAGAGTTAAATTCATTGAAAAGAGTATGGTCCGATCCTAAATTCTCTACAACACAGCGCAAGTTCCTAACTTTCGAATTTACTTTCCAGAGGTCTATGGTCTAGGGAATAGTCTAAATGATCCAAATGGTCCAGATGAGAACGGAGTCTCTACCGCAGTGTGAAGAGCGGCGATATGGTGCCAGAACTTCCAATATTTGCTGTCTTGTAAACCGTAAGAGTGGCGGTAGTTTTCAGTCATCAGTCATCCTCATTTTTGTAAAAATGTTTTGGCCAGCAAATCATTTTGGCATCAATGATACTTTTCGATTATGGCATATTTTTCCACAGATAATCCGCACTGATAGTGATTTCTCGAATATTCAAGCATTCTTTTTAAACTCGTCTCCAGCAGCAATTCTGAACTATGTGCACAAGTCCGGAAGAATTACACGTGGATATGAGTGACGAGAGATAATTTCTCCCACAAATATTTCGCGACGGTATGAGCGTCTTTCGTTTCGTACAAAAACTATCAAGCCAATAGGTGAAGTGGTCAATAATCGTAATGACGTAACGGTTACCACTTTGCGTTTCAGAGCATGGTCCACAAGTGTCAATGGACAACTTTTTAACGGATAATTCGGCACTGGCATTTCCTGCATTGGCACTGGTGCGATTTTGCTTTAGATTCTGTACAAAGCACGCAAACTTGGATATAAGCTGCAGTATTTTACCATTCCATTCCAGTAATATCGGAATTTGAGTTGCTCGCACGTTTTTTCCAGACCCCATGCACCCGGCAAAGAAGCCCTCGTTCATCTCTTTCAGCAACTCCACTCTCAAACATTTTGGCACACAAAGATGTAATGCTGGAAACGGTCCACAGCGGAGACCATCGCTTATTTTGTAAATGAGCTAATCCCGTTCTGTGTAATGCAAACAACGTCCTTGTAATCTGAATGGTCTTTGTCGTTCATCACTTTTGAATGAACGAATTATTGCCATCTCCTCGTCCGCTTTCTGAAGTTTTTCAATGTTCTCCCACTGTCCCAAAACGTCCGGAAATTTGTCCTCCTTACTAAGCTTTCTTCCGGTTTCCTGAACTAACATTTCCGATGTCACCAGCGGGAACATGACCTGACCCAATGACATTTGCATCCTGATCGGTTTCGTTCATGCGACTGAGGCGATCTGCATCAAAATTATTTCTACCTTTGATGTATCACTTAACAGTTGTGCCCTGAAAGCATAAATATCCACCTTTGCAGCTTGGGTTTTTCATTTATCGCCCGTTCAAGAATGACAGTTAATTCCCCACAAATGCAGCTTGGGTGTTTCATCTCTGACAATTTCAAGAATGTAAATGGTCGGTGATCAGCCAGCATGGTAACTTTCGTTTCCAGCAGACTTTGCTTTAATTTCTGCATAGGCGCACACACAGGCTCAAGCTTCCTTGTGAACAATGGGCCATTCCAGACAGTACTTTATTCATCACTTCCATGAATTTTGACGGAATGTTGCAAATTCCTAATTACATTTTGCGAAAATTCCATAAGCCATGACAAGACCAGGTTATTCCGGAAAGCAGCGGCATCTTGTCCAGTGAACTAATGTAACAGCCCTGGTGCACAAGTTGTGCGCGATTGATGAAAGCTGGACATTCAGTGGCTGTGCTGGCCGGAATGTGAACCCGTTCTTTTACACGAACCAGTGAGCTCCCCTGTTCACTCAGCTTGCGTTGCGGTTGGAGTGCGATCATGTTACCCTCAATACAGATAAGTTATCTGAGATAACATTTTCCTCAACGTCCAATTTTGCTCCCAGCTCAGTAAATAAATAATTTTCCAGCATGCACTGCCGCTTCAAATCTTCACGATTTGGAACGGGAATGGTTTTCCAAAGTTGCTCATTTCGACCATGAAAGTTCCGACTCATGCGGTGGCGACTGGCTGAGGTGAAAATAATCGGTAGGGGACATACTAGTGTTAGAAGCGGACATCCGTTCTGCGCATGCGCAATTTCTTGTGAAAATATTCTTGATTCGGTGGGCATAGTGGCGCTTTTGGCGCAATCATCGGCGCATGACAAATTGTTTACGTTTTCGCCCCAGAATGAAGCTTGATGGCATCATATTCATTTTGATGTAGGCCAGGTAATATGGAATTATGACCACTTCAGTCCAAAACAATAACGTTTATGAGTTACACCTTTGATACTAATGACAATAGCTGTATTATCATTTGCGGATGGAAACAGGGATACAAACCTTGTAATATTGCATGTGCTTTCACAGCGGGGGATGCCTGAGGGAGAAATGTACCTGGCCATTTGTTTTATATTATATTAAATTTTCCAACTGTCAAATAATATAGTGAGAAGTTTCCCCAAAATCACAACATCTCAGAATTATTACGAAAATGTTTGAGCATTCAAAATTGACCATACTTATTATAAACCTGGGGATAGGCACCGTTCATCCTACAATCCCAGAATTTGAATGTAAGTTTGTTGGATAAGCATTCCCTGTCTGGATACCTAGATGTTCAAGTTCTGAAGCCATGTTCAGATTTGTTTGATTTGGATGCTGCATGCACATGATGTGCACAAGCTTGTCCTTTGTTTTGCAAAATTGTGGCAATATACCTACACACCATGGTGAGATTTAATAGAAATAATTTGCTCCAAGAAGGCAAAAATGCCAGTATTGCTGTGCTTTAAGGTATTCGCAGCACATGTCTTGCACGTATTTTGACTCCATAAAGAAAACAGGGATATGTTTTTTTCTGTGGATAATTCTGCAGATTATATTTTTATTTGTTTTTGGATGACCAATTATGTCTTCCACAAATGCTGACATTTCATGAGGCAGGCAATAAATAGGCTTTGAGTTAGGTAATATCCTAAGAATAATGGCAATAGGAAAAAAAAAGGAACATAACTTAACCTAACCTAGCCTAACCTCTTGTCAGAAGAAACAATCCTAAAGGCTAAATCACCAATGCAGTTTATGTGCCCTAAAGGCAAAATCATCTTAAACATTCCATTAACAAAATGGTATTATTGCAGTTTAAGGTAACCATGACAAGTTTTACACACATTTCACCTCCATGAAGCGTGCAGTTTTCTTCAAAAACTGTTCAGGCTAGGTTAGCTAGGTTATGTTTTCCTACACTGAAAATGTTTGCCAATAAAGTTGTTCAGAAGTTTTATGTTTAAAAAAGATTCCTTTCTTGCATGGACGATTAGGCTAAATTATATTTGGTTATGTTACATTTTTTCTGTATTTTCAATGTTACTTGCTGAATATTATGTTATATGATATATTGCTGAACTCAGCACCCACTTTCTGGCTTGTATTTCGCATCCTGACTGAAAAGCATGCATTTGCAGAGGAAATGAGTGGTCACATCACAGTCACACATTCATAACCATTACACTGCAACAATAATTTCCAAGACATCAAGCATTTCCATAAATGCCAAGGCTACCTTTGATTATTTTTTCGGAACATTTTTTTCAATTGAAGAACCTACCCCAACTTGTTTGGAAGAAGAAAAAATATTTTAAAGTAGAAAATCCATATTTTCCAAATTATAAAACTTAACCTAACCAAACCTCATACCTTTGTTTGCTTTATGGAGGTAAAGAAAGTGGTAGACTTCCCTTGTGAATATCTTAAAGTTAATAAACTCAATTTTGGAGGAATCTTTCATCTCAAGGGCAGGTTAGGCTAGGTTTTGTTGAGCAGGGTCAGGTTTTATTAATTTGGACAATCTTGAAAAAACAATGGTTCCATATTTTTAGTTTTATTCATTTATTTTTCTAAAAGGGAGATTAAACTTGGTTAGGTTACCTTAGGTTACATTATTGGGCTTGTTAGGTTGCATGTTATTTAGGTTTTCTCGGGCTATGTTATGATAGCTCACTTTAACATACATTTTATGTTATATTATCTCAATCAATGCACATGTTTGGTATGATTTTGCTTGTCAACTGAAGAGTAAGTATTTGCACAGGAAATAAGTGGTCACATTATCTTAATCATTGTAACAAACATTGCATTGACAAAAATTCCAAGCATTTAAAATTTACTCTAATGCACAAATTTACCAACGTTTTGTCCTACAGTAACGTATGAGTGGTCTGGGACAAGGCATTTTGACAGGTAGGTGCCTGCAATCATGAACTGGGATATATTTGGTGAAACATGGTCATGCATCTTTGGACAAAGGATCCATCTGCCGTGTTGCAAAGTGATTTTGTGTTCAATGGAAATATAAACTTATTCTGTAAAATGTAGTTGAAAACTGGGGTATTTGAGCACTTGAAAAAACAAATCAAGAACTGTTTGGTATTCTTTGCTGCATTGGCTTGAGATGTTTCAACCAGGTTTCGATCATTCATCCTCATAATACTTAGAGCATATGTTATCATTTAACTCATTGGTCCTGCTAATGAATTCAAAAGGAATAAATACTCAAAAATTGCAAGTCACAATACCTATGGTATGTATAATTATTGTAAATATCTATTTTTTCTTTCAAGTAATTTTGTAACTCTTGGATTTTTCCCAATATCATATTTCGAAAGGTATTTAGCATGATCTTACCACTCATTTCTTCTGAAGTTTTTGTTTCTCAGTTGGCAGACAAAGCAATACCAAAAAAGGAGCCTTGGGTTGGGTCATATACCATACCAAATAATGCTAAGTAAAAGAAAAAAGCCACATAGTCTAGACTAACCTAGCCTAACTTCTAATGTAAGAGAATAGTCTTGAAAGATGGAGAAAAAATCAAACAATGTTTATTCTAAAACTTATCAAAGAAAAAACCTACTCTGACCTAACATAGACTAAGCTGCTTTTGAAGAACAAAAGAACTTGAGGAACAAAAAAGTATTTTTTCCAACGAAAAAAGTGACTGAAGCGAGCCTAACCCCTTTATTTGATTCCTGCAGGTAAAATGTGTCCCAAAACCTGTCTTGTGAATACCTTAAAGCACAATAATACTGCACATACAGGTGGTGTTAATAAGATAAATTATTAATGATGTCAAACACAAGTGTGGAATATTGTTCCCCCTTGGTTTGTCATGCACCAGATCTGGAATGCCTCATACACTGGTGTCGGATGTGAGTATTCAGTAAATGTGTTGTACAAGGCTGTTACAGGATTTGAAATTTTTTGGAAGAAAATGTTAAGATTTTTTTAAACATTGGTGTTGTTAAAATAGTTGTATTATACACCAGTGCCCTTTTTATCTGAAACAAATTGACACTGTCCTCATTTCCTTGACATCTTTGACTCCAAGACATCCTTGCGATGCTATTTCATCTTTAAGCAAATTTGACGATGTATAGCGGCAGTGCCAGTTGACCAGGAATACCTTCATTGAAACGAGTGATAAATTCTGAGGAAGTTCCAGGGGGGCATTTTCCGTTAGTACCATCGTTTGATCAACATATTCAATTTCACATGCGACCACATCATGCGTCTGGTATTCCCCATGCTTAAGCTATACTGAAGTATCGGAACATATGAACTTTAAAACAAAATTGACGATTACTAACGGACATTATACTGGAGTGTAAGTTGTATCAGCTGATGCAGAAATGATGAATGTATCCAGCACAGGTGGGGCAAAATCTCGAGATAGCATACTTTCTTTGGTTTTGACAATTATCTTCATAATTATTGTATTGTATTGCATCCAGCGGCCACGGCCGCCATACGCCACGATAGCATGCTTACAGTTCGAACTTCCGCCGCCATGTGCAATCGAAGCGCTAGCAGTAGCGTGGCCGTGCATGTCCCCTATCGTGCATTTGTTTGAATTCCCCGAACACCATGACGATATTTACCTCAGCAATTTTGTCAAAGAAATCTTTCGAAATCAGTGAGATATCTGATTCGGTATCCACAAGCGTGCAAGTTTTTCGGTTTCCAATGCGGAGCCAGTATATTGCAGTATTGAGCTTCATCTGAATTTGTTGGACACGAGCTTTTCCTTGTTTACTTTTTCGTTCACCTTTCTTTCTCGTAACATTTTTCCTCTTCTTTCACATATTCTCGTCCGTCCGTAAACTCAAATCTCCACCAAGTTGGTCATTCATGATTGAGCCACTCAGTTTTCCGACGACTCACATTGACGGCGGCCCTGGCGGCGATTACGCTCCACTTTTCGACAGCTTATGCGGCTTATGCCGCTTATCTCACATTGGTGTTGGGACAGTGAAAAACGGAGCCATTTGTACGGACCGAAACTGGTACCACTCCTGTCACAATGATGGAGCCCGCACACACTGAAGCTGGTGACAGCCAATGGGAAATATGCAGCCGTTATTTGGAGACCGGTAATACAAGAAACGGTCATTCGCCATTTTAGCCGTTTCCGATCGCCAGACCGAATCGTGAAAAAAGTGAAAAACATCGTTTCCGTTTTCCACAGCAGTGTCGTGTGCACGTGACGCGTGACCAGGAGACGGTTGCCACGGGAGATCGGCAATTCTTCGTGGCAATATCGCGGTGTTGGTTTCGTGTTGATCCGTTAATTGGTTGTCCAGATTTAGCGGTTAGAACTTGGTCGAAGGGAGCACTAAAATTGCTCATTTTCTGAGCGAAAATAATCATATTTACATGCAATTCCTATGCGTGACCGGTGATTTTGGCTACACCCGTTCTCTAACGACCCCCGTGTCTTCCACTCGCAGCATATTGACCCGATCACAACGAAATTGTGTCCCACGGAGAGCCAATAAACTTAAGTTGAGGTTACGTGACTTGGGACTATTCAACTTAACCTAACATAAGTTAAAGAAAGCATGTCGAAGGTAGCAAATCTATCTGTTTCGACTTTGAAGCTCGCGAGTAGTACACTACTTGAAATGTTGCTTCTCATCGCTGCCAAAATGGGCTGCTCATCGATGTAAAAATGGGCGCGTGTTAACACGCGGTCTGGAGGGCCTCTGAAAATTACGCGAAGTGAAGGGTGGCGGATTCCCCTCCCCCCCCTCAAAAGATCTCAGCTCCTGTTAAAGCTGGAGTAACGAAATTCGCAGAGACTCGGTAGTGAACTCTATTGTGTTCAATTTGCATGACCTTAAGTCAATATCTTCGAGGTCAAATGAGGTCACATATCTCAATATGTTCTTGTTTTTCCTAGCTTACCTTGCAATTGTTATGGATCGCTGTGATTGTGTTTAAATGCTCGAAAATGGACATCAATGATGTTGTGGACATTACTAATGACGTAATACAGATGCTAGACCCGGAATTTGACGTCAGGTCACTTATATAGCAGCACTTTATCAGGTCAATTACCTGTTCCAATTACCGAAACCGGGTCACCCGCACGACTGCTCCGTCGGGCGGCTCGGCGGATCGGCTTCGCGAAGAAAGGACTGAAGCACATTAATAACGCATGGAAACGCTTAGGTGCTTAATGACAAACAGTAGTTTTCAGGACGTGTAGGAATAACATGCAAAGTGACATCAATCGCATGACAGTCATTTGCATTTATGACATCATTCCAGTGGACCAAGTTTGGTTCCATTAACCTGTCATGATCTTGACCTGACTTGACCTCGGTGACCTAACATAACCTTGAAAATATATAGCCTAACAATATACATCAAACAAGTCGCTAGTGTTGCCAAGAACACTTCCCTTTTGCCAATATACGGGAAGCGCAACAGCGCCGATTTTTGTGGTCTGGCGATACGAAATGTTTTCATTTTAACGGCCAATGACTCGAACAATTTTCAGCCGATTTCTGTTTGTCTTCATTTAGACGACGTGCTGGTCATTTCTAAACAGGTACGCAAAAATGGCGTATATCGACTGGTAAAATCAGTAGTTATGTACCAAAAACCGGATGGGTGGGCTGATTTCTTCCCCCTCCCCCACCCCTCCTGTGCGCGTGTTAATTCCAGGCCGATATACACCTGTACAGGCCGGTGCTGGCTATTCTTATTGATTCTTTTAACATTGGTTGTGATTGTAGATAATCCTTTTTCGGCCATCGATTTTCGTTGGTTTCCGTAACAGCTATAGCTGCATGTCACGTTTTATGAAACGTGATGCTGAGTGTGGGTGTGGTTTTCTGAACCATCCGAGAAAGGGGACAAACCAACCATGCGGGCCCCAAGTTGATTCAAAACGGATCTTCCAGCACTTCCGTATGTAACGAAGTTCTTTCTCGCTCGACATCTCCCTTATGTCTGGGCAAAACTTATTTGGCAAGTGATAGAAATAGCGGACTTCAACGTTGACGACAATCCTCGGGTATAGATGTTCAACGGTTCTGTGTCTCAATCCGAACTGTGCTCCGATCCAAACATCTCTCTTGATAGGCACCGCAAAATCCAGCACTTATAATTGCGCCATGAACTAGCAGACAAATGGCGATAATTGTTCAGGTTTCAATAGTGGAGCGTGATAGACAAAGTAATACAATGGTGCCCCATAAACGACAGACAGGTTCAACCGCGTGGCAGACAATGCACTCGGCCATCCTACATCTTTACATTAATAAACCATAGACACCTACCTAGACTGAAAAAATACACGGATCCCCATATACCTCCAAGACATCCACGACATCACGGGCGTGACATCACATACACATCTGACATCAGCCACGGGGCATGACATCTGTCATACCTGTCATTCCACACACACACACTGCACTCGAGATAGTAACGATATATAATTGGAGTGACAGGACCTATATATACACAGTGACAGGACCTATCGTCGGACTGTCATACAACTCATTGTCATGTACACACTCATTGTCATGCTCGACTGTGGTTCTCAGAATAGACTTGCTGACATCTCCTATCGAGGTCACTTGCAGGAGACAGTACTCATCACCCTGACATCTGTGCACGTATCAGCCGCGGTGCCGTGCACTGGACCATGCCCCCAGCGGCCTCACCGGCGGCGACGGCAACTCGCTGACCGCCCATCACGCATAGGCACTATTCGGTGATGTGAATAGTCCCGCACCGCACCTCTTGCAAGCACGCATAATGGTACCAAACTGTTTTTCGGTCCCTCTTAAGCTTGATTCAAGTCATAAAGTAAAGTTCCATTTCACAGAGCGTTACAAATGAAATCCTTCAAATCTCACGGGAAGATTGGCCGATGCAAATTACAGTTGCATTGCCCGCAGTGTCTTCGCTTCGGAAATGACTGAGCATCATCCTTCGACCGGTGTCATTAAGAGACACTACGTCTGCATCGTCACGATACTAGAGCGCGAGGTGTCGTGGCCGTGTTGTGTGACCGTTGACATGGGTGTCGTGGCCGTGTTGTGTGACTGTTGACATGGGTGTCGTGGCCGTGTTGTGTGACCGTTGATCAGATGTTATGGCCGTGTTGTGTGACCGCTGACCAGGTGTCGTGGCCGTGTTGTGTGATGATTGTATACATCTACCACCGTGAATTTCACGTACACCATTTTGGCGTCTACACCATTTTGGCATGGCAGAGTCGATGTTGCTTAGTATTGTTGAAGGGTGGAACTTTACTTTTTGTCGTGCCACTGCTCAGCGGCCCTACGGATCCTCTGGGCAGCAACCGTCGTCGTTTGACGTGCATCGAGCCATGCTAGAACCTCAATAATGCCGGAAATCTTCATGTTAAAAGGTTAAAAATGGCAGGGTTAGATATCGTTGAAAGTAGTCGAGTATGGCACCAGAAAGCAGCTGATTTTATGCCGGTTTATTTGAGACAATTGGAAATCAATTCGATAGTGTAGAACTTCTGATATGCAATTAAAAGGAATGCAATATGATAATTCGAGACCGAAATCCTGAAATTGAATGCAAAAGTCATAGGGTTAGACATGTATAAAAGTAGTCCAGTGTGGCATCAAAAGGCAGCTCATTGTATGTCAGTTTATTTAAGACCATTTGAAATTAATTCGATAATGTAGAACGTCTGACATGCAATTTGAAGGATTACAATGTTATAATTCGAGACACAAATCCTGAAATTGAGTGGAAAAATGGCAGGGTTAGATATCTATAAAAGTACTCAAGTATGGCGTCAGAAGTCAGCTGATTTTATGCCGGTTTATTTGAGGCCATTGGAAGTTAGTTCGGTAATGTAGAACATCTGATGTACAATTAAAAGGAATACAATAAGATAATTCGAAACAGAAATCCTGGAATTTAGTACAAAAATGGCACGGTTAGATATCTATCAAAGTATTCCAGTATGACACCAGAAGGCAGCTGATTTTATGCCGTTTTATTTCAGACCATTGAAAATTAATTCGCTAATGTAGAACATCTGATTTACAATTTAAAGGAATACAATGTGATAATTCGAGACACAAATCCTGAAATTGAGTGCAAAAATGACAGGGTTAGATATCTATGAAAGTATTTGAGTATGACATCGGAAGGCAGCCGATTGTATTCCGGTATATTTAATACCATTTGAACTTAATTCGGTAACGTAGAACATCAGATATACAATTTAAAGGAATACTATGTGATAACTTGGGACGCAAAGTCTAGAATTGAGTGCAAAAGTAGCAGGGTTCAAACTTCATAGAAGTTATTCAAGATTATACAAAAATGTAGCAAGTTCGATTTGCGTTTAGTTAAGAACATTGGAAATTGTCAGGACATCACACAGAAGATGTATGGTGCGTTTTTATTACAAGATCCTGAATGGCCAATTGCTCCCATTTTACTTTAAGGACAAAGTGACAGGGTGAAATGATTTGACAATAAAACGAACTACACATCATAAGACAGCTTGTTTCAATGTTGTTCAAATTTGACAATTGGAAGTTACTTGCACCTCTTCTAAAAACTAGAATATAGCATTAATCACAGCAAGCCCACTCTGGTGGTTTTCCTTTCACAACCCCACCACCAGAGCGGCGCCACCGGTATTATGTACGCCCATGACGCCTAACGCGCTCTAGCACACTTTCAAAAACGCTAAACAAAACGAAAAACGCTGGACCCCACGCCATGGGCGTGGGCCCACGGCGGCGTTACATTAAAAAATAGACACAAGCACTCCGCCACAACGGTATATTGCATTCATGCTTCATCGCGATTCCAAGTTGTCTTTTTGTCATTACCCGGCTGTTGCACCTTATATGTACCTGGTTGTTGTACTTTAGATGTATCTGGCGGTTGTACCTTAGACGTACTTGGTGGTTGCACCTTAGATGCACCTGACAGTTGCATCTTAGATGTACCTGGCTGTTGTACCTTAGACGTACCTGGCGGTTGTACCTTAGATGTGCCTGGCGGTTGTACTTTAGATGTACCTGGCGGTTGTACTTTAGATGTACCTGGCGGTTGTACCTGAGACGTACCTGGCGGTTGTACCTTCGATGTACCTGGCGGTTGTACCTAAGATGTATCTGGCGGTTGTACCTTAGATGTACCTGGCGGTTGTACCTTAGACACGCCTGGTGGTTGTACCTTAGATGTACCTGGTGGTTATACCTTTTGGGTAGACCTGTTCTCGAATCTTCGAATGGAGAAACACCGAGAAGCTAGCACCGATAGCTGCGCCACCTTTTCTCCGGAGCAGACGTTCTGCACGCTGCCACCAGGTGGACACCGGCTCACGGCCCGGGTGGCAACAGCCGCACCACCAGGAGATGGGCCGGGGCACCGTGTCGCCCACAGGTTGCCATGATATACCGTGACAACATTGGCCTGGTGGCGAGCCAACGTTGAGAATGAGCCCCTCAAACAGTCGCAGTACTGCAGCACTGGCGGTCGGCTGCAGAAGCTGTACGGCCGGAACCCCACCTGTTCAGCGATCGAAAGGCGTCAGTATTTTCCATGAGCCAGCTTGCACCTAAGTGTAACCAACTTGTGATGTCTCCTTCAATTAGTTAGTTCTCAACAGTGTTTCCAACCTTGCAGGTTGACGTCCGAACGTGAGCCCGGCTTATGTGAGGCTTTACAGATGTAGCCTGCAAGTTCTGCCGGCCGGACCGGCTACGGCTGTGTGCGCCACGCTATGCTGGGCGCGAAGGCCTCTGACTGGCTGGCGGCGAGCTGACGCCCGCGGATCACGTCACGTTACGAAGGCCTCTGACTGGCTGGCGGCGAGCTAACGCCCGCGGATCACGTCACGTTACGAAGGCCTCTGACTGGCTGGCGGCGAGCTAACGCCCGCGGATCATGTCACGTTACGAAGGCCTCTGACTGGCTGGCGGCGAGCTAACGCCCGCGGATCATGTCACGTTACGAAGGCCTCTGACTGGCTGGCGGCGAGCTAACGCCCGCGGATCACGTCACGTTACGAAGGCCTCTGACTGGCTGGCGGCGAGCTAACGCCCGCGGATCACGTCACGTTACGAAGGCCTCTGACTGGCTGGCGGCGAGCTAAAGCCCGCGGATCATGTCACGTCACGTGATGCCATAGCTTCTCGTCGCAAAATGGTCTCGTATTTAATTTCGCCATTGTTCTACAAGAGTGAACGTATTGTGCTTTTAGTTTGACGACAACTCGCGTGGATGTGCTTTGAAGATTTTCGGTATTTTTTTTTGGTGGGAGAGGGGAGGGGAAGTGTGGGAGATTGATATTCAGAGGCGTGCCGGACCACACAGGTAATTTGCGCCGCCTTTGAAGTAAGTGTGTTTTGCAAGCAAGACTAAGAAGCAAATGTGCATTTCTGATAGGAGACTTTTACGTTATGATGCGTGTGACGATAAGGTGCTGGAGGCGGGGGCTTTGCGGGGGACATACCGCGGATGTCTAAATGACGTTAGTTTTACTTTACGCAAGATAATTTGCAGCTGGGGTGGGGAGGGTAATTTTGAGAGTGACGAGAAGTTGATTTTGCCACGGCGCCGGCACTAGCCTACTCTTGTCGCAGGCTCTTCACTGCGCTGATAAGGAAGCAATTGTCCACACCGCGTTGCACGCAGACCGCTGCGTGTTAGTTGTTAGTAGCGGGTTAGTCTTGCATGCCATGCAGGGTTGTAAGTGAGGTTGGTACTGTATTTAGCAATTCGGCTGATCTACGTCCGCTGTACCTCTGGGTAGCCATTTTAAGTGATGAATTGCAAGGTACGTCGGCTTATCTAAGTCCCACGGCTCATCTGGGTGGTCGTTTTACGATGCGTTAAACGTTTAAAGCAGGTCGGCTGATGTTCCTCCGACGGTACTGTTAGGCAACCATTTTATGCATGGGAAAGCGAGTCGCTCATATACGTCCGGTGCCATTCGGGGATGGTGTAGCGATCCACTGTTTTCAGTACAAAGCCCCACGTCTGCTCGTCTTGTCGGCGACGAGCTACCTGTAAACTTGGTACACCTGGGTAACTGCAACTGCACTGAGCCAGAACTGCACTACAGGTATCAATATGTCCCAACACAAACAGGCACTGTGAGTGAAATAGTCAAGGTCCGTTGCGTTGACCCACTTGCCTGTTTGTTGTATTGGCTGTATGGGGATCCGTAAGATGCTGATAGCTGCGAAGTCTTGCGTTGTCTGTTGTTGTTGTGGTTTTGTTGTATCCGGGTCACGGCACATTGTAGCGATCCTGTTTTCCATAGAAAACCCCACGTCTGCTCGTCTTGCCGGCGACGAGCTACCTGTAAACTTGGTACACCTGGGCATTGTGTAGAGGTCGTCCAAAGCCCAGTCGTCTTCAATAGCCCGTTTCACGACGGCCAATAAGCACCTGGATGCAATGTCGATGACTTCGTCTAGTATGAAGGGCATATCATTGAAATATATGTACTTTATCGGTAGATTGGAAATGTTCCAGAAGTTCTAACTACGAAGTAATAAATTCCATATTAAACTCACCTAGCATGTTCAAATTGTGACACTGTTTTTAAAAAGGGCTCAATTAACAGAAACAACTAGCCAATATGGCCGCATTTGGCACCATGGCCGGGAGGTAAGAGTTGTTGGATAGAACATAAATTTGCCGTTGGATTACCAGCAAATATACAATATTGGGGAGGATGTGGTTGTATGTATCCTGCGGATGAATATTTGTCCTTTTACGTTTTATATTATAACTGTGAAGTACCTGTATTATGAATAAATATTGAAATACATAATTTCCAGATGCTACGATTCCATCTTGACGCTCCCGAAAAGATTAAATTATCTCCACTTTACAAGCGGGTTGTTTACAGTTGTAATGGCAACCGCTGTACCGCACCATACGAGGCTCCGTTTCAGAAATGATGCAATTAGAGGTCATCAATTCAAAATTCAAGTTAATCACAGCAGGACAAGGTTAAGACAGTCCGTCTTCACCGACAGGGTAGTAGAACACTGGAACCAGCTGCCAGAAACCATTGTCAGTAGCAACACACTGAACATCTTTAAGAACAGCATAGACAATCATTATAAGAATAGGGGGCTTGTTTTTCTGTATTCCAGGGAGAGTTGATCAACACATTTGGTGGACAACTGGTTCAGTGTACAGAGTGCAACCAAGAAGGGCCCTTGTGGCCCATAGTTGCACTGATCTTTTATGTCTTTATGTCTTTATGGTGCAGACAAAGACAGCCTAGAACAGCTGTTACGTGCTAACACTGCCTTATTTGCCGAGACTGACGCAGATCTTGGAACGACTGATGTCATCAAAATGGACATTGACACTGGAGACAACCCACCGATCCGCTAAGGTCCTTACAAAACCCCATTCCCTCAGCGAAAATACGTAGAGGAACAAATTAAAGTGATGTTAGACGCTGGTATCATTGAGGACTCAGACAGTCCCTGGGCTGCCCCGATAGGGATCGTTCGCAAAAAGGATGGAAGTAACCGATTCGCGATTGACTTCAGAAAACTAAACAAGGTGACCAAGAAAGATAACTACCCACTCCCGCTAATTGAAGACATTCTTGACTCTCTGGGAGGTGCGAACTTCTTTTCGTCCTTGGACCTGAAAGCTGGTTATTGGCAAATCCCGATGTCCGAGGAGAGTTTTCAAAAACAGCAGTCACATGTTTCCTGGGCCTGTGGAAATGTCGCAAAATGCCATTCGGAATTTGCAATGCACCCTCCAAATTTGCAGAACTGATGAACAAAGTGCTGTCCGGAATTCAAAATTAGTTTGCAACCGCCTACATCGATGACATAATCGTCTAGTCCAAAACGTTTGACGAACATTTGGCCCATTTGGAAGAAGTTTTCCGCAGACTGCGAAAAGCGAAATTGAAACTAAAACTGTCGAAATGTGACTTCTTGAAAGAAAGAGTACAGTACTTGGGACACCTAGTGTCAGCCTCTGGCATCAAGCCAAACCCCGAGAAAGTTGAAGCGATTCAACATATGGCAGCCCCGACCAATGTCAAGGGAGTCCGCTCATTCATCGGTATGTGTTCATACTACCGTCGCTTCATTCCCACCGTCAGCAAAATCTCCACGCCACTTATAAACCTTACCAAGAAACATGCCCGATTTGATTGGACAGACGAGTGTGAGCTTGCTTTTGAAACTCTGAAACAAAAATTAGCTACCGCACCCGTGCTGACTTATCCCGACATCACGAAAGAGTACAAATTATACCCGGATGCCTCCCAGGAAGCAGTTGGAGCCGTGTTAGTGCAGGAACACGGAGAAGGTGAAAGAGTGGTACAGTACCTGTCGAAACAGTTGAATGAAACACAACGGAATTGGCCAGTGGTGCAAAAAGAGGCTTTTGCGTGCGTGTAGAGTGTGCAAAAATTACGCCACTATTTGCTTGGATCGAAATTCACCATTCTGATCGATCACCGTCCACTTACTTTTTTGAACCTGTCAGAAATGAAAAATCCAAAGTTGCAGAGATGGGCGATCATGCTTTCAGAGCACGACTGTGAAATCATTTACATTAAAGGCAGGAAAAATATCGTGGCTGACCACCTCAGTCGAATGCACGAAACTGACCAAGACGTGAACGTCATAGATTCAGACCATGTACCAATGGGTGATTTCCGTCACACCGAATTCAGAAAACCAGAGGAAGACCTGAGCAGAGAGGACAAATTTAAGGAAGTACTAGTAAAATGGGAGGATATAGCGAAACTTCAGAATGCAGATGAGGAAATAGCAAATATTCGGACAATCATGAATGACAAAAATCACGCAGATTATCGGGACGTCGTTTTGTATTACATGGAATTGGACAAACTGATCTGCAAAATTAGCGACGGACCTCGCTGTGGACCATTTCCAGGCTTACAACTATGCGTGCCAAAATCCCTGAGACAGGAAGTATTGAAGGAGATGCACGAAGGTTTCTTTGCAGGACACATGGGACTCACACAAACATACGAAAAACTTAAATTCAGATATTATTGGAACGGAATGTGGAGAGACACAGTGGCCTACCTCAAAGCTTGCGTGCCTTGCACGGGACGCAAAGCCAAAGCAGCCCAGCCCCGATGCAGGAGATGCCAGTACCTCACTATCCCTTTGAAATGATTGCGATTGACACTTGTGGACCATACCCAGAAACTCAACAAGGTAACCGTTACGTCGTCACAATCATCGACTTGTTTTCTTCTTGGCCGGAAAGGTTTTTCTCTAAGCGAAAGGATGCCCATACTGTCGCGAAATCCTTATGGAAGAAATCATCCCAAGCCATTCATGCCCACGCGTGATACTTTCGGATTTAGGAACAGAATTCAGAAACGCTGTTGTAGACGAGCTGGAAACTTGGTTGCATATTCGCCATATCACCACCAGTGCATATCGGCCACAAAGGAACGGACGATGCGAAAGGTACCATAGGTGCCAAAACGACATATTGGCAAAAACAATCAACACAAATCAGGATGATTGGGACACAAAAATTCCCGCCACTCTTGCCACCTATCGGACCGCTAACATTGGAAGCACTGGAACCATCCCGCCGTTCTTCACACTGTACGGCAGAGACCCTGTTCTCCCCCTGGACAATTCGCTCCAGCCTAAAATGAAATATTACGGAGAAGACTATGTCCCAAAAATGCTGTCTAACTTACATGAAGCGTACAGCCATGTAAAGACTCACATTGTGGAGAGTCATGAACGGAACCGTGAGTACGCGGACCGCAAAGCCAAGCCGCGAAATTTCAAAATTGGAGATCCCGTGTATTATTATGACACAACTGTACAACCTGGCAAGTCGTCAAAGTTCTCGTTGCCGTGGAAACCATACTTTCGGATTGTCAAGCAGTCGAGCCCAGTTAACTATGTGATCAGTAATCAGACCTCCTATAAGACCCGGTTGGTGCATGCACAGAAACTACGGCTAGCCGACCCGAACACAGCATGGGAACCCACCAAGGACCACGACGAACCGGTGAACCAGAAGTATTTAGAGAAAACTTCAAAAGATGTTGCTGTCCCTGAACGAGTGCAGCCTTTTAGGTCAGCCAGACGGGCCGAGGTCGGCCCTGACTACAGTCTTTGTGAGGATTGGCCCATGGACGTATGCAGCCCACAGAGAACAAAGGATGATGAAACCGCTGAGTTGACAGAGCTCGTGCCTGGCTCGGTGCAGCCGCAGCCGGTCGAGTCTGACCTGCTAGAGAGATCACCTTTCACCCAGTCTGCAGATGTAGCTGAGCCCCCACAGGTATCGAGTGATACTGAGACAGACATTCCTCTGTCTGAACCAGTCCAGAAAAACAAAAGGCCGTTGCCGTCGACCAGTGAGTCAGACGACGACGCCCCATTTTCGGAACCAGCAGAACGAAACCAAAGACCATTCCCCTCTTCGAGCGATTCCGAGGATAATTTACCCCTTGCAGAATTAGCAGAGCTCTTAAAACGACCCTTACCTGTGTCCAGTGATTCAGACCCTGAAACTTCACAATCGCAATTGGCGAAACGTCCGAAACCTCCAATTAGCGAATCGGAAGATGAAATTCCGCTTTCAGAATTAGAAAACGCGTGCAGGACTCGACTGAAAGCCCAGTGAGGCCAGTCCCTGTAAAACGACTTTTGGTGGAATCATCTGACGAGGATCGCCCTCCATGCAAACTACAAATTCACGATGACTCCGCTACTTCCACTGATTACGAAGCTGATGTCGACCGATTCGACGTCACGCCAAATAAAGCTAACGCCTTTGCAAGCTTTGTGGAGATGCAAAATGATTCAATGATTAAGCAGTTAAAATTATAAATGATGATGTTTCAATCGATGCTTACGTAACGGCTCTAGTAGATAGGACGTCGAAGTGTACCCGTGAGTCGTTTCATGTGAACATGTAACTGTATTGTTGACGCAGTGGCGCCACAAACGGTGACGGAGTAACGCCACCTACCGGCCTGATGGCCGATGTGATGGACGTGGTGCGTGTAGCACCTTGTGATGGAACCCCATATGGGCATAATGATGTTGAAGTGATGTTGTGATGTCACCTACCCTGATGTCTAGTGTGACACAGGTCTTTGATTTTACAGAATGTCGGTGGTCGAAATCATTCCCATCCTATTATTCCGTATACTCAAAACTACCTACGGAACTCTGTTCTTGCCACGTGGTGCACTGTACTCAACCCATGAGATCTGGAAGGTGCACGTGCCTCTTCGTGTGTTTGATGTACCTACAACGCTGAGCTACCTGGACCACACACTACATGTGTTCGGAAAACGTATAGGGTTATATCTCACTGACCATCCGCAATTTCCGTATTCCGACAACGTGAATTCCCAGCTGACCGAAAGCTTGAAAACACTTAGGACCAATTTAGATAATACGATCCTGGCAGCCAACTCAATCAATCCGACCCATCATAGACAGAAGCGATCCGTCCTACCCTTCGTTGGAAATGTCTTGTCATTTCTGTTCGGTACAGCTACCGACGCCGATCTTGAAGCCATCCTCAGCCGACTTGATACCTTGGAAAACGATAAAGACAACATTGTTCACATTCTCGGAGAAAATATATCGATCATGAACCATACCAGCGCGGAAGTACAAGCGAACCGCGAGGCGATCAATCAGATCAATCGTTTCGTGAACAATCTGACCCATCAGGTCTCAATTATGGAACGTACCAAACCGCAATATCTTGAAATCTACATTTCACTTCAAACCCAAATAACTAAGGTGACTGAAAACGCTAGAGCCATCATTCAGCAAGCTAGCAATCAACTTTCGGAATTGCAGACGCAACTCAGCCTTCTGACTCATCGTATCTTGTCCCAATCACTGGTAAAACCAGCTCAACTACTCAAAGTACTTTCGCGCATCAGCAATGCCCTACCCAACGGCAAAGCTTTGCCCTACCGGACCGACGAACTCGAGGAGTATTACCGGATCATTCATACCTCATTGACCATCGTGAACTCCAAATCCTACATGACTCTGCCCATCCCCATCGACAACATTCCGGACCGCTTCAACGTGTTTGAAATCTTCAACACGAAAATGCCTGACCGAAATTCGTCTTTGGAAACGAGATTTGAAACAGGAAACGTGAAGTTCTTTGCCATCAGCCAGGACAACACCCGTTTTATGGAGATATCTGAAGATATCCGCATATGCCTGCAGCAAAAGTTTCCTTTTTGTCATTTCCATCGCGCCGAACAATTCACAGCGACGACCGCGTCCTGTGTGAAATCACTGTATCTGCGTGAGATCGACGAAATTAACACACAGTGCAAAGCACTCGTGTCCCTCAAAAGTAACCCGACCGCTTTGGAAGTAGAACGAAACCTTTGGCTGATCACTTCAGGATCAGCGGTGAACATTCAAATGGTTTGTGCTAATGGCACTTCAGAATTCACCGCAACCACCCCTGCACAGTTGGTGCACCTGAGCAATGGATGCTCAATCCTTTCCAAGTATTTTCGAATCCCTACGGCCAGCTCCAAATCATCCCTTCTGGATGTCAACCATGTGAACTTCCTGCGCTCACAGCTTGCCCAGCTAGTCGAGCTGACCGAGCAGACAATCCGAACCCAGCTACCTAGCTTATACAGCAACTCCGACACAGCAGCCCTGTCGATGTTACCTGACCTCGACATCCCAATCTCCCGCCTCAGCTATCAACTGCAGACAACACGTGACATCCGCTATCATGCAGTGTTAGGACATTCAGCCTTGATCATCCCAGTGGTATTGATGTTCGTAGCCACAACAGGTGTTATCTTGTATTGTCTGATGCGCCGCAAACCGAGTTTTGTTCCCGTCAATCCCACACCGCAACGTTCAACCCTTCAACCCCTCCCGCTCGGTGAAGACATCATCGTCATCCGTCCTGGCCCTGAGCCAGCATCAGCACGACTTGACACTCGGGCGTGACGAGTCCGTCACGCCAGTTCCCGCAGGACCGTCGACTGTGTACCCGCCGCCTCACGCCGACACCGCAGCTGACAGCACGGACCTGAGCTGACGACCGGACGTGACGAGACGGTCACGCCGGCTGCCACAGGACACCGCAGGTGGACCACCTGTGGCCACCTCCTGCAGAGGTACACAGGATGTACCTGCGACACGACCCACCAGCGGCCGTTATACCCGGCCAGTTCGACGACTGGGCCGTTGGCTCGGCGCCAGCGAGCACCCCGCTGCGGATGCGAGCGTCGCCGCTACGGCGCTGACGAGCGCCTCCACGGAGCGGCCCTGCTGAGCGCCGTCCCTGAAACGCGAGCACCGCCACTGCCGGTGCAGTGGGCGGTCATATGGATGACTCAGCCGAGCTAGCGCGTGGTAGGCCGGAAGCTACCGCGGTGATTTGGATGGATCACCGTCCGCTCTCGCAGCTGGACATGATCGAACGCGACATAATCTTCCATAAATATATGGAGAGACGTCGCAGTTGGCAGGGTCGTAACCCTGGCCAGTGACTCGGTCCGATGAGTGACATGCGGTAACTACCGCAGGGCCGTCCAGTGAACGCGGCCGCGTCGAGTGTCGCACCCCGGGCGGCATAAGTTCTGCAGATGGCAAGGTCGGCCATGCTCAGACCTTCCCGTACCGGACTGAACTTTCGACAGTGCGCGCGCGACAGTGATCGCCAAAATGTTTACGGAAAATTGTATTTGTGTTTAGTATATTAGGAACATTGCTTAGTTTATTAACATGGATCAGAGAGTGGATAACCCTTAAAACCTTCTAGACTAATTACGTAGAACTGTGTGTCATCTGAACTGGTCTTAAATTGTTGTCGTATCGTAAGTGTTTGTTGATTCGTATATGATTGTAGAAGGCCGTGATATGTCTGAGTGGAAGCTCAGGATTAATCTGGGAATTGAACCGATCTTTTTGGACCTCTCGCTGTGTTGTAATAGAGTTAGTTTTTGAGTGTCTTAATCCCATAAATTCAGCCCCCTACCCCCTGTCCCGCCGGAACCCAAAAGGTCGAAGCCGGCTTCCAAAATATCAATCTTTACACGGAACGTCACTCTGCGGCTAGAACAATTGCGTGAAAGACCCTAAAAACGCATCGGGCCCCGGAAAAGAAGCGTGCTGGGGCACGACAAAGATGCACCGGGAGCCCTGAGAATCGTACCGGGGCCTACAGATATCGCGCATGGGACTTACAAAAAATAGAACTCGACCCCAAAAATCGGAAAGGGACTCATAATCGAATCGACCCGAGCACATAAAAAAAATCCGAACAGATCCTGACAGATAATTATTCGAATGTCATTTTTGCTAAATTGAAGGATCCCATCGGCTGAAGAAAAACTCGTTGAACAGCCGCATTGGTGTACCAAAGGGGAAAATGCCCCCAGCCTCCTCAAGACGTGGGCTGCCAAGAATCGCGCCGGATCCCGTAGAATGGTTCTTGTGCTCCATAAATTCGTGTCGGGGCCCAATATTTCGCGTAGGGGGCTCTACATAAATACAGCTGGCACCAAAAAAAACTTGCATCGGGCCGAAAATTTGCGCCGGGGCCCGACAAAATCGCGCTGGGGCCCAGTGAAATGCAACGCTCTCCACGAACTCGCGCCGAGCCCCCAATATCATGGTATCATGTCTCGGTATCATGCTCGGGACCAAAATTACCGTCGGTAGTCCAAGAAAATCTGATTGGGGCATCGAAAATTCCCTTCGGGTCTCCAAAAAAGTAACGCCGATGGCCGATGGAAGAACAGCATGACCACAGATATTGAATTGGGGTCCGAGGAAAATAATGCCGGATCCCTCCAAAATAAGGAGAAATTCCTAAAACATATACCCGTGTCAGGAAAATCGCTCCGGAGCCATAAACATACCACCAGATTCTTTTTTTTAATCGCATACGGCCCATAAAACATACTGGAGCTCGAAAAGTCGCGGCTCGACACAAGAATATGGCGCTGGGGTCCCGAAGAATAACGCCCGGACTCGGAATTAAAAAAATAGAAGGCACCAAAAATTGCGTCCAACCCAGAAAGCTGGCTTCAGATCCTGCCGGAATGACTCGCTTGGGCCCGAAGAGTCGCGCCGGGACCCCGAGAAATTACACCAGAGCCTCTAAAATCGTGCTGGATGCCACAAATGTGTGTCGGGAGCCCCAATTAAATACAGCATGACCCTAAGAATACAACGGGAGGCCGAAAATGCACCGGGCATTCCAAAGTGTATCGAGTTTCGCAAGTTGCGGCAGGCCCCTAAAACATGCCTGCAGCTTTAAATATACACACCGGGAGCTTTAGAAAAACACCACGGAGTCCATAAAAGCACACCGGGGCCATGAGACCGAATCGGGCCTCAAGAACAGGCTGGGACCTCAACGCACCACATGGTCCTAAAAAGGGAACAAAAAGACTGGACACCAAATATACACATCGTGATCTCCAAACACGCACCGGTAATTCAACAGTATCGTCGGTGCACAAAAAGCAGGAAAACTTAAAAAGGAACCAAGTCTCTAGAGTGTACCAGGCCCTTAGTAAAAATTGGCTGGAGCACTAAAACACATCCGTAGACGACGAAAAATGCAACGGGTCCAAAAAAGAATTCCTGGGTAGGACCACGGTTCGGTAGCGAATCTGGGGGCGCATTTAACCAACGAGATGCGGTGCATCCAAGCTCAGCGGGTATCCAGATTTCTTGACCACCAGCAAATATGGGAAGAAGAGAACTAACCATATAATTAAATTCATCGCACTTTCCAAGCGAACCCCATACCAAGCATTCCACACGTCAAACATGGCACAAGACTATCATGTGGAAGCAATTAGCAAAACGTAGGAGGCCTAGCAGAAACCGGAATATCGTGAAAATCACGAAGTGTGGCGAATGTGACGAATGAACAAGGCGGGTGTACAAGTGCATGAACGTTGGCGTTTTGGCGATCAAGCATCATAAACCGAAATGCCTGAAATTGGAAAATTTTACATTTATAGGTGACTTGTTACCGGTGTAATTTCAGCTGAGTCGGTTGACTTACAGACGCCAAGGGTTAGATTTGAAATCCGGTGACTCAGAGACGATGGTGGTAGATTGGGCCCTTCCACAGGAAATTAAGTGGGTCACTAATAATTGTATTTAAAAAATATAAAATGTGCCCCTTTGAAAAATAGTGGTAGAAATCCGGGGATTTTTTTCATGGGAATAGTTGGGCCGCCTCCAAATCGGTTGCCCCCAGCGCGAATCCTAGGTGCTCCACTTATATTTATATATATATATATATATATATATACATATATATGTATATATATGTATATAAATATATATATATATATATATATATGTATGTATGTATATTATCTGTATATATGTATATATATATATATATATATATATATATATATATATATATATATATATATATATATATATATATATATATATATATATATATATATATATACATATATATAAATCTATATATATATATATACATATATACAGATATATACATACATATAATATCCTCCGTTCTGGGCTCGATTGCTTACCGCCTTGCCATCGCGCCATACCTGGAGGACAGCGCGACCGCCAACCTCGCCACGGAAATCGGGACCCTCCGACCGCCGAGCCGGCGCGAGGGTATAAGGTGGCAGACCGGAGGGGGGGGGGGAAGGTCTGACAGGCGATCACTCTTTCGAGAGATGTCAATGGGAAGCCCGCCGGTGACTCAGAGTTACATACTTGCGGCAGTACAGCCGCAAATCGGCAGACCGGCTGTGGCAGTGAAAGGGTTAAATGTCGCTGTACTCCTACCCGAATAACACCTATTGGGGGGTGGGACAATTGATCCTTGTCTTTGAATATCATACTCGCAAGAAAAAAAGAAAGCATGAATTGTTGAGACAAACTTGTTTGTTGGATCGCCTGACATATTTCATCCGTAAATGATGCAATCAGAGCACAAATGATGACGTCATTTTTTAACGCGGATTGTGATTCGTCATATCGTAAAGGTATGTAAACATATCATAAAGGGTCAATCACTTACCGCAGTCGAAGCTGGCTGGCGATATTGATGAGAGTGGTCGAGTGCACGGAAAATTTGGCATCTGAAGACCGCTGAATGCGACAAACAGCTGTTGTCATCGAGTTTACTTCCGAAGTCAGGCTCGCTTGGTCTGACTTCCAGATTTCCGACTAGATGACGTCCCAGGCGCGGATGTTGATGTACAATTTCAGGGTTTGTGCATAAACAAGCTGTTACTAGTCCAAAATACTTGTCGTATTAAGTAACTGAACCTACGCTGTTTGTTTATTGATATCATGAATTGGTTCAATCTACAGACTAAAAGCTTTCAGATCAACGTAATGAGTATGCCTTGACCCCGCCATTGGGATGTCATGACGATTACTTCCCGCTAGTGCACGCTTGAAACCGCCTAATGTTTCTTACATACGACGTGCCGGCGGCCAAATCCATGATGCGATTACACACAACAGACGGGACGGTCGGTACAATATGTTGATAGTCAATTCAATAGAGCTCGCGCCGTGCAGGTAGTCTAGATCCAACACAGATGGCTCACGGTTGGTCTTGCCAGATAGCGTGCCAGCCGTCCCAGAGGAACGCGGTTAAATGTATTGCACAACGAGCACACACAACACTGTCGGTCCAGAGTCAATAGTCACGTTGTCACGAGAGCGAGTGCTGGACGGCTCGCGCTCGGAGGTGTATCAAGTTCGCCTTCCGAAGCTTACCTAACTACTGGTCGTCGGGGATCTTCTATATATATGTACGGCTCGCGCTGTTGTGCGCATATGTTGCAGACACGCCAGAGGATGACGTGGAGGTCAAGTTGTTTGCGATGTGAAGGAGAGAGCCGTTGACTGGTCTGCTGAGATAATTCGTATGGCGAGGGTCACCTTTGGAAAGATGTTCTTGCTTGGTGGCAGGCGTGAGCTGGCTCGGATAAGACATTAATGTAGTACCAATTGTATGACATAATTGTAATTGACATAATTGTAGTGCGATAAGTACCAATTGATGACATAAATTCGGGCAATGTTTACGTGGTGGAGGGATGGACAATGGTTACGTGGTGGTGGGATGGACAATGTTTACGTGGTGGTGGGATGGACAATGTTTACGTGGTGGTGGGATTGACAATGGTTACGTGGTGGTGGGATGGACAATGTTTACGTGGTGGTGGGATGGACAATGTTTACGTGGTGGTGGGATGGATAATGTTTACGTGGTGGTGGGATGGACAATGTTTACGTGGTGGTGGGATGGACAATGTTTACGTGGTGGTGGGATGGACAATGTTTACGTGGTGGAGGCATAGTGCGCAAAAGGAAGCATGCGACGTTCGGAGTCACATTGACCAAGGTCTGGTGCGCGGGCGAGCTGGCAACAAACAGAGGCGGCAAAACAGTGTCGTTAGTATAAACAGTGACATGGCCGATAATTGCGATGGAGGGACGAAGCAAGTTTTGGCTAGTTGTGGCTTGTGAACGTTTTACACTGAACACAGAGGTGCATGACATGGCTCAACATGGCATGGGTAACCGTTACAATGGCAATTTACGTTATTGCTATCAGTGCATCGCGGTCATGCATTGCGTGTGGAAGTGAGTGTTGGTGATGTGGTGTCCACAATGTTCCTGCTTGTTTTGTGGCGTACAGATATACAAAGACAAGTTGAAAGAGGTCTGGGTGTTTTTCAACCAGAAGCGATGAAAATTACAGGCTGATGTCCTCTTTTTGGCAGAAGGCCTTATGGGGCTGTCTTTGGGGTAAAAGTTAACCATCTGTCGTCAGCTAAAGCTGACTATCTTTTGAGGTGAGATTGATTTGATGTGCTCCATATGCCTACCGTTGGTTTGATGTTGTAGGTGTTATTGGGCTTGTGTTGCGTCCATGTGTGCTGGTGATGTTGGCGAATGTATCGTTGTGGGAGTGCTTTGCAATCGTCTACCGAACATTATATGCTAGGGTAACTGTTCAATGCTAAGGCTTGCTCTGCGAGCCCATCTGCTTCTTCGTTACCTGGGATGTCGGGCGGTCCGAGGCACCCAAATGAAGTGAGGCAGAAAAAAAATCCCGACTGTATCCCCCCCCTCTCTCCCCAGAACAAAATTACCTCGGATTTTCCCCACCTTATTGCTTTCGTTCCGAGAATTCACAGCTGTTTCTCTCGGGTGGTGCCTCTGGCTGAACATTTTGAGGTAAGGATGCACTTGAGCCTTCCCGGAGAGGAATCTTTTCCCGGCCGGAGGAGCACCACAACCACGAGGGATACATGCCTCCAGATCCCTTATATGATAGATAAGAAAACTATGTTTCAAGGATTTATCGGTGAGATTTCGTATTCTTGATGATGGTCGATATTGGTGACGATGTTATAGATAACAGATATTATATATATATATATATATATATATATATATATATATAAATATAGGTATATATATATATAAATATATACATATATATATATATATATATATATATATATATATATATATATATATATATATATATATATATATATATAATATAGATATATATATATATATATATATATATATATATATATATATATATATATATATATATATATATATTGAAATATGTTTTTGTTGTTGTTTTGGAAAAATTGTTGACAGTCCATACAATATATTTTGGTGTGTTTGTGTATGTGTGTATGTGTAAAGAAGTAGTCATGTAAAGACCCAGTTGATGTAAAATACCTTGCTTAATGATTGCTTCAGTTCACCAAAGTGCATGCACAACGTAACATAACTGTATGAATTGTAGGTTTCGGATTACACTTGTTTAAAGAACTACAATTCATATATCTATGCTAGGTTGTGCATGCACCTAGGTAAACTGAAGCAAACATTATGCAGGGTAATTTACATCAAATGGGTCTTTACATGACTATTTCTTCACACACTCACAAAAAAATATATTGCATGGACTGTCAACAATTTTCGCTAATATAGGCATGACTACTTTTGCCCATTCTACACAAGCATGGCAGACCAAAAAGAGGTATCCAAAGGAAATCCAATCAGTTTTTCTTGCCGAATAAAAACTTCTTTTTTGTTGATACAGAAGACCCTGAGAGCAAATCAGAAACAAGAATGCATGGACTGAACTTGATGAAGCTTACCCAGCGACATCTTTGGGTGCCATTTTCGGGAAATAACATATCAGTAAGATATTCTTTCGTTGAAATCAAGTCACTTAGCATTGATACTGCAGATTATATGTTGATACATTGATGATACTCCAGTAATATAGTGGTGTTAGGTGATTCAAGATCAGTAGGATTAGGTAATCCAATATCAGTAGGCTTAGGTGATCTAACATTGGTAGATTATGCTAGGTTATGTCAGGTTTGGTTAAGTTATAGTTTTTATTGTAATATTACATAATCCTTCTATACATGCTTCCCCACACAAAACACTTTTTCTCTGTACCTCCCATATTTTGTCGAAGTGAGGGACATGACCTACATCTACATTGTCACACAAGACGTTTTTTCTATGGTTGTTTAACATGTTATTTGATTTATTTTTAAGTTCTTTTCGGTAAATTTGTGCTTTAGGATGTTTTATGAATTCTTGGAACTTATCATTCCAATGCAATATTTATGAACGTGACTAAGATCATTTTCCACTCCACCACTAACTCATGGACCACTCATTTTCTGTGCAAATGTTTGACGCCTAGCGTTATTTTAAATCAACGTACTCACAAGACAAGTTTTATATGCATTTTACTTCCATAAAGCAAACAAGGGGATTAGGCTTTGTTAGTTTTGTTGCCTTTTTTTGTCTTACGTTTTGTTGCCTTTTTAAAGACTAAATTAAAGAAAACTTAGGCCTGAAACGTTCTGAATTTGTGTTTGTGGAATTTTTATTTAAATACAGGATAGACTAGGTTGCTGCTATTTTGCTTGTCAAATGAAAAGTAAACAATTGCAGAGGAGATGAGTGGTCATATTTTCATAATCATGTTCATAAACGTTGCATTGGAAAACATTTTCTAAAAAACTAAACAAATACCTTGAAGCATAAACTTACCCAACCTATGAGTTAGCATATAAAAGTTAGCAATCAATCTCATTGCAAAATCGGTCGGCTGCATGGAAGTTCACATATTATATTCTGGAAGACTGTCTCATTACTTTGTGCCATCACCAGGATAACCTAAACACTACTGACTATCTTACTGGTGATCAACCAACTGGCATTTCATTGCTTATATATTTATACCTACAAGGAGGGGTATTATTGTACTTTAATATATTAACCAGACACGCTTTGCACACAGTTTACCTCCGTGCAGCAAACAAAGGGGTTGGGCTTGGTTAGGTTAGGTTATGCGTCATTTAGTTTGGAAAACATTTGCAAATGCTTTGCTCCAAATTTCCCCATGGTCTGGGGAATGGTCTGGTCAGACAGGAAAATAATTGAGTGGCTGCATGCTAACCACATTGCATTGGAATAAGAAATTCGAAGAATTAAAAAAAAACACTAATGTACAAATTTATCAAAGCAGGATTTCTAAGCAAAAGCAGTGCAAGTTGACCTGGTAATATTTAAAAAAAAAACAGAACTATGATACAGGGAGCACACATCTATCCTGTAACCTATCCTGGTGAAACACCGAATTTAACAACATTACCTCATAATACATACGTACCAATTATTCGGATATTAAAGAAAGCTTTGCCACCTACCAGGCTCCTTTCATGTTAAATATTAAGCATTGCTGCACATAGCATAAGCCCAGTTGCCAGAGCAAGTCACAGCAAATTTTATGTTTAAAATGAATGGATTGCCCGGATGGAATGTTCATGGATGTCATAGCATTCCTGTGTAGGGACCGCTTGGCCTTGAAGACCAAGACCCGCTTCGGGAGGCCGGATGGGTCATGTCGCCGTCCTCAAAATGGCTGGAGCAGATGCGGGCAGTCTTGATGTTCACTGATTGCTTCGTCTGATTACTCAGCACCGGCTCCGCTGTCTACATCTTTCCGAAAGCTAAGTACGACATACTTGGCTTGTTCCTAAAAGATGAACAGCATGTCGCCACAGAGCAGAAATAATTATTCCTGAGAAGTAAAAATCTGGAAAGCCTATAATGCATCGCACATCATAAGTAACTGCCATTCAGAGATATGCTCGTAACGCCCGTGATAACGCTTTAAAACGCCGCTTTGACATTGTGTATTCTGGCGCAGTATATGCGCAGGAAATGCCTAATATATGACGTCACAAAAACTAGTGGCCCCATGGCGGCTGAAGGGACAGTACCCTGACAGAGCCGCAACGACCGTAGGCCCCGTGAACACGGCCTAACAACACGGTGAACACACGAAACTGAATCAAGCAACCGTCTCCTTCCTGACCCGCAAACGATGACGACGAAGCTTCCTCACCAGCGAGCGGCCCGCAGTCGTCCTCAGGCCGTATCAGCGCGCGCACGATCCTCGAATCCTATGAGCTGGTGGTGGGGGGGGAGGGTTGTCAGCTGGGCGGTAATGCACGTCCCCGTTAGTGTGCCGGGCAACACGGCCGACGCGTGATGCCAACCGTCCGCTGCGTTCGCGGTGATTCGTGACGGCGGAGGTGCCCGTGGTAGATTGGGCTCTTGGAATCGGTGTTTATTGTTGTTGTTGTTGTGTGCTTGTGAGGTATTGCTCGATGGCGGTGGTAGGGAAGAAGAGGTAGATCCCCCAACCCCATCACCGAGCGGTTCTCCGGCTGAACGAAGAGGGAGGCCCGCACGGTGCTGCAGGCGAAGCCATTACGGTGAGTAAAGCGCTGTCTGTCTGTGGCAATGGTGAGGGAGCCTACGTATAGATGAGGAGAGAAGGCAATTTTTAGGTCATTTCCACCCACGCAACACACATACGCTAATGTGCCAGTGTGGCAGGCTTGGTCACCTGCGCCTCCCCCTCCCTCATTCCCACGCATGGCCAGGGGTGTTGTTTTATATACTTTGGAGGGGCAAAGTGCCCTTCCATTGTTGGCTTTGCCCCCCAAATAATTTCAACTTTTAACATGGGACCCTATGGAGTGTGCCACCAATCCATTTGTGCACGCGCATTGCCTTTATATATTTCACCATCAATAATTGTCAGATATCATCACCAATTATTGGTTATGGCATGACCAATTATGGCATGACCAATTATTGGTTAAAATATGCGTTCCTGGTGTCTTTTGATGTGATCTGAACGATGTTGTTCTTAATTTCTTTGGGAAATGACAGCTTTTCAAGATATAAGCAATTGGATTTGCGGTAGTTAGGTATATATAAATTAGGTAGTCAATTCGCCATGAAGAGAATGTCCATGATATTGGCAACGCATTTGCATTGGCATTCAGCATCATATTCGCATACTCTTCGAAATCATTGATTTTTAGGATATGATCTTTGTCGCTTGCAAAACTAAGGCGAACAACAATTATTCAGTAGGACGAGCAGTTCGATCTCCAGAGGTCGTGAAAGGTCATTCGGGTCAAAAACGGGGTACCGCATCAAATTAAAAGCGGTTCACTTAGCCGAATTATTCCAACGGCCAGATGTCCGCTGCCCATCAAAGATGCAGCACATCGAATTATGTCACCTTCAATTTCACAGTTTGACCTCAGGTCACCAAAGTTGGTTTTACTCATGTACTATATCTATTTACGGGGTACCGAATAAAATCATGGTCACACATTGGATACACCTGATTTTTTTTAAGTGGTGGTCTACATAGCAGGTACATAGAGCACATCGATCAAAATTACCCATTATGGGCACCGATTCATTACCGTTCGCCAAAAAAGCCCCAAAACAGCAAATATACCAAATTCTTGTGTACCCGATAATTGTCGTAAAATCTTACTTGGCACCACGAAATAACACCCAGACATTGGGTATGGCTCATGGATGCAGCATATTGAAGGGTCTGACCTACAATCTCATAGTTTGACCTATGTGCACAAATATTGTTTTGACCTTGCACTATTGCCATCTGCGGAGTACCGAATAATACCTTTCTAAATACATTCATCAGATGGATATTCGCGTCAAATAATCTCCCATCGGACAAGAATGCAGCACATCCAAGCATGTCACCTTCAAGGTCACCATTTGACCTCAGGTCAACGAAGACTTTAACATTACACCCTATGGGAAAATAACGGGGTACCGAATAACATTTTCCTGAATACATTTATCGGATGATATTAGCACCGAATAATCGCCCACCGAGCAAGGAAACAGCACATCCGAGCATGTGACCTGCACGGGTAGCGTTTGACCTCAGGTCAGGTTTGTTGAAATTCAGAAAATGAAAGTGGTCCACTGGGGTACCGCATGCGGGCTAAACGAAGCAATGAATGTAGATTATCTCAACACTGATGCATGCACTATCAATACAAGAAGCAGAACACCGCGTGACCTGACCTCTATCGATGACGCATTCCATCAGGTAGCACTAGCGTCCCATACAGCAACGCATTCAGAAACGCATTCACCAATATCCTCCGATTAGTCTGAAAATTTGACACAACCTTCGCAGGCATGTACATGCATCACGAAACGATTTTTTGCTACGACGAACCCTTTCGCCTTCAGAGGCGAAAAGGTCAGCAAGGTCAAATATGTGGTACCATATAACTTACCGGAGAATTCACTTATTAAAATGATTCGCTTGTGCCACCGCTATCACAGTGGCATGCAGCGCACCAAGTCAACTGGTCACTCGAGGTCACCATCTCTGGTTCTGTCAGACAACTCTGGGGCGCTAGGGTTTCGAATGCGCAACGTCCTAACTGGAGCGTGTCGGTCAAAAATCGGCAAAAAGCGACACATAAAAGCATTCCACTTCAACGTGACCGTCTGTAAATAAAACACTCTCCACCAATCCACACACATCACGTCACGATACAAAACAGTTTGGTCAATCCGGCTCAAGCTACAAGATTGTACGGTTCGGCGCGCGTGACGGCAGCGAGGAACATCGATAAAAACGCGAATAAATTTGTGCGAGCTAAAGTTGAAAAATCGCGATCCTCAGCGTGTGACAAAAAGACGACAATTTGCTATAAAAACATCTAGCAGAGAACGGCTTGAATAAGTAGGTGTCGTTACAAATTGCTGCAGCGAGTATTCAGACAAAACAATTGTTCAACATATTTTTCCCAGGGTCACCATCAGGCTTTGTAAGATCGCAATTTAGATCGCCGCAGATAATCACTTACACGAAGGGTGATCTATGCAAAGCCGTTCGTACTGGGACTTTAGATCGGAGAAGTCCGCCTTTAAGTCTGCAACATTGCGCCGGGTAGGGCGGTAGACGGTGCCGAGAATAAACCTCCGCTTGCCATCTGGCTTCACAACGGTCCACAATGACTCGAGCCTGCTGTTGGGTCGTCTTTGCACAGTCACTTTGAGCAGTGTCACGCTTATGCCGTCCCTGATGGCCACGGCCACACCACCGAAGCCACGATTGTCCGGCCGGTCCGCACGGTAGAGTTGATAGTCCGGCAGAACCAGCAGACGGTTTGGTGTGGCAGGCTTAAGCCAGGTCCCGTTAAGTGTCATGATATCATATTCGTGTTGACTGAGCTCGAGAGACAACTGGAGGAATTTCGATTTCGGACTCTGGATGTTTATTTGACCAATCAGTAGAACAGATTTTCCTCTCGCACGACAATCCCACCGATGCGCCCCTCTGCTCCCGCGGCGCCGGGCTCCGGGCGCGCGTCTGCCACGCCTGGTCCGGCGTGGACGGACGCCCGGATCAGCTGGGTGGACGCCACCGACGGCCCCACCCGGGGCCATCACTTGGTCAGCTGGTGACCGGCCACGGCCGACCTCAAGGTCGCCCGGACCGCCACTGCTTCTGCGCTGACGGCCGGCCGACCGCAGCGGACGACTCACGGGCATGACAATAACCACCAGGGCATGCGGAACAGCGAGGAGGACGAGCAAGCGCAGAAGGTCACGATGAGATGACAGCATGGTGATGATGCAGAAGAAGGCAGCAGCCGCACAAGGATGTAGTAGCAGCAGACTCGCTCCATCACCAGAATCAGGTCCGTCGTCGCCGAGGCCGACGAGGCGTTCGAATCGGAGCGATCAATCGCGATGGTTGCAAATAGGCTCCAAGCCGCTCCACGCTCACAGACACATACGGTCCACCCTCACCCGCCGACACGTACGGTCCACCCTCACCCGCCGACACATACGGTCCACCCTCACCCGTCGACACATACGGTCCACCCTCACCCGCCGACACATACGGTCCACCCTCACCAGCCGACACATACGGTCCACCCTCACCCGCCGACACATACGGTCCACCCTCACCAGCCGACACATACGGTCCATCCTCACCCGTCGCCACATACGGTCCACCCTCACCCGCCGACACATACGGTCCACCCTCACCCGTCGACACATACGGTCCACCCTCACCCGTCGCCACATACGGTCCACCCTCACCCGCCGACACATACGGTCCACCCTCACCCGTCGCCACATACGGAATATAACACTCAGTGCGGCGCGATCGGTGGGAGCAGGCGGGCGGGAGCGCCGGCGCCGCTTGCGACCTGGGGAGCGGCGCGCGGCCAACTGGGCAACTAGCTCTGCGGGGCATAGCTTTAATGCAGATTGACGGAGGTGTCATTCTACAACATACATGCTCTATAAAGCACACAATGCATTCTGCAAAGGAGACAGAAGGAGAGAGAACAGAATTACATCAGAGATGTGTGCATGCATGTTTAGCTCACCCGCGTGTGGGGCAGGCTTTTCGCTTGTCAACGTCATGAAACTGACGCCGCTACGAATGTAAACAGTGTGCAGAATGCACCGAGCCAAATATTCACTGCGCGGGGTCACACTGCGTCACCAGCCGCCACGCGTTGGTCGCGGGTCGACCCGGTAATCCCAGCCGTTGTGGAATTCGAACTCACGATCATGCGACCAAGAGTCCAACTCTGAGCTACCGCTGAATTCCGCCACCTTCGCCAGTGCGGGGTTGTGTTGCCTCTAGAGCATTTCCAAACGGAGAAAGCTGGCAACATTGGACGACAGTCAGTGTTTTCTAGTACTTCAGACGCCAGTACTTGACTTACACCCGATTTCCACTGTGGAGGTCACTGGGTGACCTCCAGGATCACCACGTCTTTTCTTGCAAAATTGTCACAAAGTTTATCTTCTTTCATTACCTGTGCAACAGCACCAGGTGTGTTCCACGACAGACCGACCAATGCACTTCCCATGGTCCTGAGGTCCTGGGTCCTGAGTGACCAATGCGCCATGAATTTTGATCGAGACCAAAATTTGTTCACGAGGTAGTCTTTGGCTAGTCTTATGAATGCGGCTGTGGAAACTTCAGCCCAATGCGACCAATGGTTTTTAGTTATAGCCTCCGGCATTATATTTAGGTGGTTTGACGATATAAAGTTCATCAATAAGAAGCAAAAAGGGCATATATCTCAAAATGATATATGTCTGAGAAGGAAAATAATTAACTGAAACATTTCCCAAATTAAATATGCAACGACCGCCAGCGTTTTATGCAGTCGCTAGTACTCGATTAATATTCCACTTTGGGGATCACTAGGTGACCTCCAGGATCACCACGTCTTTTCTTGCAAAAAAGTTAAAATTTATCTTCTCTCATTGCCTGTGCAGCAGCAACAGGTCTGTTCCATGACAGATCGACGAATGCACCCCATGAATTCTGATTGAGACCACAATTGGCTCACGGGGTAGTCTTTGGCTATTGAATACGGCTGTGGAAATTTCAGCCCGATTCGAAAAACTGTTTTTGAGCTATAGCATCCGGCATAATTTTTAGGTGGTTTGACGATAGAAATCTCATCAATAAGAAGCAGAAAGGGTAGCAAATTACATATATTTCAGAAGAAAAATAATCAACTGAAACATTCCCGAAATAAAATATAAGTAATTCCTACATTTGCCCTCGCGATCTCAAGACGTCGTGACCTCGTGACCTCCCGTGACCCATAGCCCATCAAAATTGATAAATGTGAAAGCGGAAATCAAAGTGGGCATTATTTCGGTGCCCAATGAAAAATAAAAAATACTTTTTTTTTAAAATAAATATCCGATATGGCTGTACGCTCTTGGTGACTTTTTGCAATTTTTCGTTTTCCGTGTAGAACTGATTTCGTGTCAGCTTTCTCCCATTGGAAAACTACATGAGGTAAAACAGCGACATACAGACACATGATTGGAAAATGTGTTCCTACGAAAGAAACCTATATACCTTTTTAATGTAGATTTTATAGCCTCCCTTAAAAACCATCGCGAATTTCAAGGTCACCAATTACCGATAGGTCAACCCTGGGTTTATCTACGCGTAGTAACGCAATTGCACTTCGGCACAACTGACATGTATTGCATAACATCAATCATGGAAACAACCTGACCCCATTAAATCATGTTTAATCACCTACATATTAAATCTGGTGCGGTTGGTAGGTACCTACAACAAACATGAGGAGCACTTTGTGCCAGCGATTAAGTGTTAGGCAGGCGTATCATTTTGTGCAAAAGAAAAATGCATTGCGTCTCTTTGGACTGCTGATAACTATTTGTTAAAGGCAAATACAAGCCGAGGTGTTTGTCTCGCGTATGTCTTCCCTCCCACCTCATCCGTACTCCGTGCATGTAATGTAATACAATGTAATATAATGTAATGCATTTCGGATCATTCCGAGCAGGGTTTCTCTGTTTCCGGTACAGTAGTGCACTAATGTGTGGCACAAACCATCATTACGAGCATACACGATAATGAGTGGCATCACAGTGTTGATGTTAGCGATGTTCCGGAGGCCGGAAGTTAGGGCTCGGGCACGCGCAGCATGACCGAAAGCCTCCGTCTGAAAACATTGTAGCCACCTGAGTTCCTCACATCTGGAGACAGATTGTTCCACTTCCGGCAAGCTCTCGGCATGAAGGAACGGCACGCGAATTCTGTGCGGCATCGTGGTACCTGGAGCTTACCGTCAGCCGTGGCCCTGGCGCTCCGTTGCGGCACAGCTGAGCGACAGTTGAGTGACAGTTGAGTGACAGACAGAGTGACAGTTGAGCGACAGTTCACGCGGTCGCACAAACCGCGAATGAGTCTGTGAGCCAGTGAACTCATTCATCATTTTGGAAAGTGAGTGAGCCTGGGATATGAAGTCCTCCAATTTGAGCCCTCCTAGTTATTTCAATGTTGGCGACACATGGTCCCGGTGGCGGTGGAGCAAGCCGGCGACAATGCTGCCACCGAAGTTGATGCATTTTGTTTTAACTCGTCGTTTCTGGGCTCTGCTACAGCTTCCCCAGACAGACACACAGTGTCGTGTGTGAGGGAACACTAGTGCCTCAATTAGCACCCGTCTCCTAACGTGATAAAATTATGACGCAGTCTAGCGAGTCCAATGAGTATGCGGTTACACAGACGCACAACGGTAGATACATGCACATTCCTGGACAGGTGTGAGTCAATTTTCACACCATGAAATTTCACAGACATCGTGCGTACTATTTCCAACATTCCCAGATGATCAGAGAACTCTAAAGGCTCAATAAAGTGTTGTTCTGAAATCTCAAGAAGATTTGAGAGCAGCCATCTCAGTTGTGGAGGGATTTGCGTTTAGTCGATTTCGAATGAACCAATTATATGCGACTGCCAGTGATTTATTCAATCATTGGCTAATGGCCGTGATTTGATTTCACTTCCCGGTGTCAAGGAACTGAACATCATCGGCACAATATTGCGTCACAATATTGCTTCACAATATTGCGTCACAATATTGCGTCACAATATTGCGTCACAATATTGCGTCACAATATTGCGTCACAATATTGCGTCACAATATTGCGTCACAATATTGCCGCGTTGGATATTTTGTGGGAGGAGAAAATTAGGAGCATGGCCGGGCCAAAGATCGAGCCTTGCACCACACCATATGTTACCGACAAACGGCTAGAACCCTTCACCGTTTGCGAGCGGCCCTCAAGCCATGGTCGGAATCAGTCTGAACTGACGCCGTACCATCAGAGCTTCTTCATGAGGCGTCTATGCTCCACGCTGTCGAACGCCTTTGATGTGTCAGCTGCAACCAGTGGAGTGATCTCGACTTGGTCGATTTTGAGAGAATCGTGGGTGACCGTGTCTGGCAAAGCCATCTCGGGCCGGAAGCCGGAAGCCGGAAGCCGGAAGTCGGAAGCCGGAAGCCATCTCGGGCCGGAAGCCGGAAGTCGTTCGGGGCACAGTAGATGATGACTAGTCAGCTAGTCTATCAGTTGTGTACAAACGACACACTCGCATAATTTTTCGACCACTGGCAATACCGGTATTGGCCGGTAGTTGTGTGGGTCGTCCGCGTTACAACTTTTGTGCAGGGGTGTTACCGTCGCCGTTTCCCATGACGGTGGCAGTTCACAGCTTGTGATGCATGAGTTAATGATATTGACCATGTGCGGCCCCACCACTCTAAACGTCATCTTCAGCATCTGGATGGTGATGCCGTCCACTTCGGACGCTCGTGAGCCACCCATGCGCTGCAGTGGTGCGTGCAAAGCAAGCAATTATCATTACTGGCCGTGGGTACGTAAGTGCACCATAGAAAACGGGCGTTATTCATGCCGTGTGAATTGCATAGCAATATTCACACAAGTATATTTCGTTAAGAGGCCCATTTTAAAAGCTGTGCTGCACGACCAACGCAGTGGATACGTCACAAAATCCCACTCCCACAGCTATTGCACCGTTGCCACAATGTCGTATCACGTTTTTTTTGCTTCGAAATTTTGGTTAAAATAAAATCGGGATTCCGAGATCGCAAAAATCCCAATCCCGGGATTCGGGATTGATTTCTTATTCTTCCTATGCTTTGAATCATCTCTTCATCTATCTGAGAAGAAAAAAAGATATCTAGCGCCATTTCGTAGAAACACTGCCAATTTGATGTTCGGATGCAGTTCGACGAATATATGACGGTATCACGCATGTCTTAAGCATAACGTTAGCTGGTTTTCAACAAAGCAGAACAGGTATGTGGTAGTAAGATCTAAAATGAATCGGTCTTATCGGATTAGTGTTTCGTCTTTCCATTTTGTAAGATTACCAAGCCATGACTCATCGAATACGCCAATAACACCACGCGTCATGGCTGCCCTAGCAATGCAAATGCTAAACAATTACTTTTGGAAGTGGGTCGGCACTACCAGGGTGTTCGTCTGTAATTATATAACTAAATTCAGTTTATAGTTATAACACATTTCCAATCGAAATACACTAGCCGGTGCGAACATAGTCTGTTAAGTTCACCAGCACATTGGTCGAAAAATATTGTGTAAATATGGACCTCTTTTGAAGCCATGCTGACGTCAGAGACAGTCCCGACGACCTGTTTCGTTTGCAAGCAACGTTTCGTTTGCATGTAAGCAGTGTCGGTGACACTGCTTACTTTCCAGCTGTATTACTTTATAAGCTCATTTTAAATGGTCATGGAAGGTAATGAGATGGTTTTCCGGAACAAAGACAGCTGCAATGCAAGCAATGTATTGCTAACTGCATTATGTCATGGGATCGTGGATTACCAATTCCATTGAGCTCACTTCGCATGTGGTACTATTGTGCACCAAATATAGCTTCATAATGGGACTGTGGCCTTGTAGGCATTTACATCTCTAGAAAAGAATGCAGCCGCGGGTGGATGAATGGGTTGCTGAATACCGTCATAGATAGTACCTTCGTCCACGAGCTCATCGCTAACGGTGTGATTGCAATAGTCTATATTGCACACACGTTTGATGACTATAAATTCATATAGCAATGAAATAAATCCAGTTCAAGCTAATTTTGATTGCATTTGACATTAAGGGTACCTGTGAAAACATATATAACAGTATATGTGTTGATTAGTTGCATCATTGGTCAGACAAAAATACCGGCATCAGCCAAACCCAACATTTTGTTACGTTAGGTTGTGGTTGGAAAACAGTAGGAAATTGGAGGGCGGAAATTAAACAAAATATTATCATTTTGTTTAATTTCCGTTTCCACGGGAAAAGTTGGAGGGCCAATCCGCTATCCAATCGGCATCCATTTAAACTTACGAAACGTTATCCAATCCGCGCTATCACCTGAACCAGACGGATATCCGTGCGGATATCCGTCTGATGCTCTGCTACTGAACACGCAAGAGAGAATGCAGGTGGTTGAATTTTTCAACCAAACCTCTGCCATTATTCTTACACAAAGGCAGCCTAGACGAGGCCAACTTTCGTCAGTTTACACAGGTCACTCGTGCGGACGTGATATTTTGAGGACAACGAATTCCCGTAGAAGTGTTCGAGGCACGGCCGTACTCTTACTCACTGTTTGGCTTACTGTTTGGTGTACTGTCAGGCAGTCGAGGGATTACTGACTCATTCTTCTTCCGAAGGCCAACATGGCGGCGCCGCAGCTCGCTACTCAAGGTCGTTCTGTCGCACTCAAGGTCGTTCTGGTGAGCCCCGCACTAGAAGTGACTGCACTCTGCATATGCAATTGCGTCAGCGAGACGGTGCAACACCCCACACCTCGGCTGCGGCTCCGCAATGGTGTCAACAGCACCTTAACACGCGCACTGGAGGGGGGGCGAAATCCGCCCACCCCTCCGGTTTTTCGCAAATAACTGCAGATGTTACCGGTCGATATACGCGATTTTCGGTGTACCTGCTTAGAAATGAACGGCGCGTCGTTTGAAGCAAGAAAAATGGAAATCGACCGAAAATGTTTCAAGTTACGGGCCGCTAAAGTCAAAAAATGTTATAGCGCCAGACCACAAAAATCGGCGCTGATGCGCTTCCAGTATACTGACAAAAGGGAAGTGTTCTAGGCAACACTAGGGACTTGTTTGATGCATATTGATATGCTGTATAGTTTCAAGGTCATGTTAGGTCACCAAGGTCAAGTCAGGTCAAGTTCATGACAGGTTAATGGAACCAGACTTGATCAACTGGAATGTTGCCATAAATGCACTACTGGCTGTCATTTGTACTGTTTGTCATTGCGTTTCCATACTTTATTCGTGTACTTCACTCCCTTCTCCACGAAGCCGATTGCTCCGAGCTGCCCGACGGAGCAGTCGGGCGGGCGGCCGGTTCCGGTAACTGGAACATGTAACTGACCTGATAAAGTGGTGCTATATAGGTGACCTGAGGTCAAATGTTGGGTCTAGCATCTGCATTGCATCATTAGTAATGTCCAAAACATCATTGATGCCCATTTTTGAGCATTTAAACACAATCACAGCGATCCATAACGATGACAAGCCAAGTCACGCAAAACCGGAAAAATTTGCCAATCTGACCTTATTTGACCTTGAATATATTGACCTAAGGTCACGAAAATTGCACACAATAGAGTTCACTACCGTGCCCGTCCACCCTGCGAATTTCGTTCCTCCAGCCGTACTAGGAGCCGAGATCTTAGGGGGGGGCGGAATCCGCCCCCCCCTCCAGTGCGCGTAATTCTCAGAGGCCCTCCAGGGCGCGTGTTAAAGGTCGTGACGTCCCAGGGAAGTCGAATTGCAGTGGCGTAAGCACCACCTGATTTAGCACCACCAGTCTTCTTCCGATGGGGATATCTGAGAGACATTGCATGCAGGCCAATCTGCAAATCGTTTCGACGAGATCTCGTGCGTGCTGACATACATTCAGGTGTGCACTGAGGCGTGCAAGAATGGCCTGCAAGTGTGCCAGGTGGCGCGTCAGGCGTGAACGGCCGCCAGGAGTGTACCAGGCGGTAGGCCCGGTGTGCTAGGTGGTAGACCCGGTGTACCAGGCGGTAGACCCGGTGTACCAGGCGGTAGGCCCGGTGTACCAGGCGGGAGGCCCGGTGCACCAGGCGGTAGGCTCGGTGTACCAGGAGGTAAGCTCGGTGTACCAGGCGGTAGGCCCGGTGTACCAGGCGGTAGGCCCGGTGTACCGCAAACGGGAAGAGCTGGGCGCAAACGGGGCTAGCCAACCGGTGTCCCGTATGCCATATGAAGCCTATTACAGCATTGCGATGGCACTGCACCCAAAAGCTACCTAAATTGGCGGCGTAACTACCAAATGGGGAAAAAGGTAAAATGCCGCCCTTGAGGCGATGGACCCCAATTACGAAAAATGACACTGACCCGCCGAAAGACCGTGCCGGAAACTCGAATGTATGCTGGTATCCAAAATGCATAGCTAGCCCCCTCTCCAGAAAAAAGTAATCAGAGACTAGGAATGTGATGAGCGGCCCCGAAAATCCACAGAAGCCCCCCAATTGTGTAAGGGTCAGAAGGGAGGGTCGATCCCCAAAAGATCTTAAAAAAACAAGCTAGGCATCTAAGCATCGGGCCGGGATCCCTCCCCCCCCTCCGCCGAAGAATGCACGTGGGACATACAACACCCATGACCAACGTTATCGCACCGTGACCTTGAAAATCAAGCTTGAGCCAGAGAAACAATGCCGGGCCATGACAAATAGCGTCTCCTCAGTAAATAGAACTGGACAAAATTTGGAAACAAACCGTCACTTCCCAAGTATAGCTCTTGGTTTTGATCTTAGGCACATCAAAATGCCTATGACATGCTTATGAAGTTTCAAACCTTAGTAACTGAGATATACGCCTCGATAAACAATTACTTAGCAATGGAATGTGATCAAGAACTAGAAAATGGGGTAAAAATTGTGGCGGCAACGAAGTTCCAAGTTCTTGCAATTGTTGTCCATTTTCATCCCCTGTACTGCCATGAACTAAATTTTTCACGTTTTTTCCCCCAAAAATGTAATCCAGGACACCTGGACTTCAATGCTGTTTTCCACATGCATTAGTCGGCTGGACAATTTTTGAGTCTCAGAAAGCGTATCTCCCCCCCTCCTGGAGCTTTGAATCTGAAAGACCCTGCGAGTTGCATGATGAAAAACGATGGCTGTTGTGCCATTGATGGCTGTTCTCGTGCCATTGATGGCTGTTGTCGTGCCATTGATGGCTGCTGTCGTGCCATTCTGCTACTTCACCTTTGCGTCCGCTGGAGTACACATGTGGCTGGATAAATACTCTATCATCAGAGCATATTGTGAATGTCCTATCAAGCCAAAAATGGCAGAGATTAACGTCAAAGGTCGAAAAAAAATGTATTCTGTGGATTAAAAAAGCTTCTGATATGAATTATACACCTTTCCGTGTTTCTATATGAAGGAAACCTCACGCCGCTAGTTTTGTTTCGTATCTTGCATGTACTAGCGTACGAACCAGTGGCATGCATCAATTCGCGTCAACGGCAAACGGATTTGAAGGGAGCCCATCCTACCCCCATTAAAAGTGACCGGATTTCGACATATTTTTTCTCAATTATTTATGACTGAAGTAATAAGTGACAGCCTAACTTTCCTGCGGAGGGGCGCACCCGACCAAAAATATGCACCGAACCGAAGTGCTGGTCCGTAGTCTTTTTTCGGTACCATTGGTTTTTTGTTTGTTGTTAGCTACTTTAATTTCTTTTGGAGATCCTCATGTCGTCTTTGTTACCTCGGTGTGTTTTGAGGACCCCGGCCCGCTTTCAGTGTCTCGGGTGTGTTTTTGAAGGCCTCTGGTGTGTTTTTGAAGGTATCCGATGTGTTTATCTGGCTCCCCGGCACATTGCCACTTCTTCGCCGGGCCCGGTGTGCTTTAGGGAGGGTCCCGGTACGTTTTCTGGATCCCGATGTGCTTTTAGGTCCCTGGTGCGTTTATTTTGGGTATGGAATGAATTTCGTGACTGCTGGCGTGAATTTTTGTTGTCCCGACGTGCATGATTGTTGCTCAACACGACGTTTCGAGGCCGCAGCCCCATTTTGTTTTGCCCGGGTGTGAGTCGTCGGGCTTTTACGCGAGTGATCTGGGCCAGACGTGATTTTTCGAGACCTCTTCCGAATTTTTCCGAGTCAGGCCGATTTTTCGTATTCCGGCAAGTGTTTGGGTGTCTCGGGTATATTTGTTTAGCCCCTTGTACGCTATGTTTGTGCCCAAGCGAAATTTTCGTGACCCTGGCACGTCTTCGCGGTGCCCAACGCGCTTGCGAGGTCCTTTAGCGCGAGTTGCGGGGCTCCAGGACGATTTTCAGAGTCCGGATTGATTTTAGGAACCAGTGCCTAATCTTTCGGGCCTCGGCTTCATATTTTGTTTTAGCCCCAGTGCAATTTTTCCGAGCCAGAGCGCGATTGCTTGAGTTTCAGATCGATTGGTAAATGTCCCCTTTTGCCCCTGGTCCCCTCTTCGATACGCGGCTGACAAGAACACCGTGATCTAGTGATTGGGGGGGGGGGGCGCCGCCTGTGGTGCCGCCGCTGGTTTTATTTATGCGTTTGCGCACACACTCCAGAAGTGCGTTCACATCGCCTGAGGCGTGCATTTGACGGCTCTCAGGCGTGCAGCTGCCACGTTTTGCAGACTGGCGTACAGGGAGCAGTGGCGCACCCTGAATAGACTGAAGAAAGAAATCGCGCACCCTGGATAATCTCAAGAAAGAGGTCCGCGTGCCGATCCGGCAGATGGGGGCCGACATGTGCGCCAGAGCGGCACAAGCAGCTCTTAGGCGGGCCGGGCTCTGCGTGACTCGATCGGGGTGCCATTATGAGCACCTCCTGTAGGTGGGATCCAGCACGTGTAAGATAGCTGTTCACTAAGTTGGGACACGTTGCTAAAGACACTTTGATTTTGCCCCATGTGTTTTGCTGAAGTTGGTTTTCTCAAACACATTGGCCGTACTAATGCGGGAGTTAATTCTGGGTCGCCCTGTGACAGCTTCCAGAAGTCGGGGAGGAGGAGGGGGAACAGCTGCCACCCGACCTGACCAGACCACGTCCCCGACCTGACCAGACCAGTCTTGACCTGACCAGACCACGTCCCCGACCTGACCAGACCACGTCCCCGACCTGACCAGACCACGTCCCCGACCTGACCAGACCACGTCCCCGACCTGACCAGACCACGTCCCCGACCTGACCAGACCACGTCCCCGACCTGACCAGACCACGTCCCCGACCTACCAGACCAGTCTTGACCTGACCAGACCACGTCCCCGACCTGACCAGACCACGTCCCCGACCTGACCAGACCACGTCCCCGACCTGACCAGACCAGTCCCCGACCTGACCAGACCACGTCCCCGACCACCAGACCACGTCCCCGACCTGACCAGACCACGTCCCCGACCTGACCAGACCACGTCCCCGACCTGACCAGACCACGTCCCCGACCTGACCAGACCACGTCCCCGACCTGACCAGACCACGTCCCCGACCTACCAGACCACGTCCCCGACCTGACCAGACCACGTCCCCGACCGACCAGACCAGTCTTGACCTGACCAGACCACGTCCCCGACCGACCAGCCCACGTCCCCGACCTGACCAGACCACGTCCCCGACCTGACCAGACCACGTCCCGACCTGACCAGACCACGTCCCCGACCTGACCAGACCACGTCCCCGACCTGACCAGACCACGTCCCCGACCTGACCAGACCACGTCCCCGACCTGACCAGACCACGTCCCCGACCTGACCAGACCACGTCCCCGACCTGACCAGACCACGTCCCCGACCTGACCAGACCACGTCCCCGACCTGACTAGACCACGTCCCCGACCTGACCAGACCACGTCCCCGACCTGACCAGACCACGTCGCCGACCTGACCAGACCACGTCCCCGACCTGACCAGACCACGTCCCCGACCTGACCAGACCACGTCCCCGACCTGACCAGACCACGTCCCCGACCTGACCAGACCACGTCCCCGACCTGACCACCGACCGGGGTAGGTCGCTCCGCCGCCGTCCGGTCGCCGCCAGGTGAGTACCTGACCCGTCCGACAGACGATGATAGTGCCAAGGATATATCAACAGTGAGCGGTGGTGGGTGGCGCACTGACATGGCCGAACAGGTGAAAAGGGCCATCTTCGACTGCTTTAAGGATCAAGAAATTATCTCAATGTTACGCGAAACGGTTATGGCGCCAATCATCACAGATACAGTCAAGCAAGCGGTGGCAGAAGCTGTCGCGGACAAAGACAACATGATGGAGAAACTGAAGGCTGATCTATCCGAAGTGAGTGACCAGCTGAACCAGCTCGAGCAGAACTCGAGGCGCAACTGCCTGGATACTGCTGGTGTCCCAGAAAGTTTCCGACAGGACACAGAAAACCTAGTTATTGAGGTGGCAGGGGAGCTGGTGTCACCTTGACGAAATGCGACATCGATGCTAGCCATCGGGTCGGACGTCCCCGAGAAGGGAAAACACGCAAAATAATAGTCCGACTGAATTCGTATCAAAAACGCAAGGAAGCTTTTCCGGCAAGGAAGCGGCTGCGATCCGACAGAGCCTGTGACATTTACATTTCCGAAAACCTATTGAGGAAGAATGCCGAAACGATGTTCCACGCACGCCAGCTGAAGCAGCGAGGGGTAATCGTGGCAGCTTGGACGGACAATGGAAAAATGAAAATACGAGAAAGAGAAAGCGGCTCGACAAGGGTCATCCGATGTCTGTCCCAGATGGGACAGGCATTACCTCCCCTGCCCAGATGGGGTCAGAGTCCATCGTACGACCACATGTCGACTGAGTCGACCCAGAGGATTTCGGCTGAGTGCGCCTCTGCTGACTGCGCTTCCGCCAGCGGCGCCGAATTCCAGACCAGGAGGGGCAGGGGCGGCAGAGGCGGATCTACCCAGCGCCAGTGAGAGTGCAACTGTGGGTGGTGTGAAGCATGGGCGGTGGCTCGTTCACTGGGCGCCAGTCTGTGGGATCGGGGCGTTGCTGCCGACCGCCGTGGGCATGCGCCGGCCGGCGATCTGAGCTGACGCTGCGAGCACTGGACGCGCTGCGGCACAGCATCGGCGCGCCCGAGTGCCGCGCGGTTGCGGTTTGGTGCGACCAGTACGTCCGGATCCCAGCACCACATCCTTACTTTAGCGATCCCACGGTGCATAATTGTGGTTGCGCTGTCTGAGCCATGTTCTCGCATTTACGCGTAACTAGTTGCATAATGTGCCCATAAAGCTGCACGTGCGTGTTTAGACGCATGCATCGTGCGAGTGATCGTAAATGTCTTGCTTCTGTGAGATATTCCCATACTTTGCTCAGTTATGTGCATTGGCCTGCAACGGTGATGCTCACGAGCTACGCCTGACCCTCGTATATTCAAGACTGAAAATGTTTCAAGTGCGCTGCCCATCACCGCTGTTCCTAGAATATGCACCATTGTCTCATTACTGTGTCTGCACCTGTCTCCACCAACTCGTTTTACTGTATCTTGATTTCACGTAGTAACACTAAAAAGTTATTGAACCAACCCACTCGTTCACAGTGGGTTCACATGGACAATGCACATCGTCCACGGCGTGTGGTACGAACTCACACAAACGGACACCGAGAATCTAAGGTGGGGACTCGTGGCACCGGTGCTAAGAAAAATGTACTCATTAACCTCCGGGATCAAACACCTGATCTCAGGATACTTCTCATTATGTCTGGTATTGAGACCAACCCCGGTCCTCCTTTCGTCGATCGAGCACGAATACAAATAAGCAACGTGAGCATAAACAGCGTCACGGCCCCTGCAAAACTGACGAGATCGCACAATTTACAACTCAAAATAGTGTAGATATATTATTATTCACTGAGACAAAATTTCGCAACCAGGTCCACCGAAGTCTTTACAGATTAGGAAAACTCCATGATCCACTGACGAGGCACAGGACTCGCCAAGGAGGTGGGGTTGCAATCTGTGTAAGCACGGCACTCGCAGTCAAAAGACTCACCCACATCGAACTTGATGATGTGGAATGGATATGGTGTCTGGTGAAAATTAAAGATGTATAAATCATAATATGCTGCACATATCTCTCATCGAACCTGTCATCAGGCAAATATCAGCCATTTACTCACAAATTTAATGACAGCATGTCCTTAGCCGTGATGTCGAACGCATCAATAATCCTTGTTATGGTTACTTTAATTCTGGCAATATTTTCTTGAACCAGTCGTCCGCGAAGGGAAGAGTTACCCCATTTCACTTAGATCTTCCGGAAACAATTAACACGCCGCAACTGTTCCAACTTATAGACGAACCGACAAGAGTCGCGAACGAAGTAGAAAATCTAAGAGACTTAGTCATTACTTTAAACAAAGAAATAGTTTCTGAAAGTGGTATCTTCTTACCTCCTTTCTCAAATATTCATCATTACTCTATATTTGCAACTTTAAATATTACCAACACGACTAAGTAAATCTATAATAAGGAAATATGGGACTTTGACAAGCTAAACAGCGACAAAATCATTATATTCCTTCAAAATGTAGACTGGGAGAATATTTTAGGCAAAGACATTGATGAGGCCACCAAAATGTTTTCTAATGTTATTATTCAATCTGCAAAAGAAGCCATGCCCATACAAATAATGAAAACCAACGGGGCAAGCAAACCTTGGGTTAATTCGGAGCTGAAAAGAAATATCAGAAGACGAGATGGAATATTTTGAATTGCCAAAAGGATACAAACACGGTTTAGTTGGAATACTTGGAAAGATCAGCGTAACGGAGCCACCGAACTTAACAAATCACAAAAAAAATAGTTACATTAACAGCCAGGCTAGGAAACTAGGAGAATGCAAACATAGTCCTCGAAAATACCATCAAATATTAAAGGGGATAATTGGTACTACGATGACCAAAAGCATACCACGTCTAGATGGTCCAAATGGTGCAATTATTGATGATACAGAGAAAGCAACACTCTTGAACGCCCATTTGGCGGAACAATCCCAATCACCTAACAACTTGCAACTACCCTCTACGGACGCACGAGATAATCACAGCATTCCAAGTTTTGGCAGAAATGCAAGTTACTGAAAATGAAGTTCTTCAGCAGCTCAATCATCTTCATCCAAACAAATCAATAGGACCTTGACAAAATACTTCCCAGGCTGCTTAAATTAATTGCTGTTTTTATCTACGAACCCCTCACTAAATTATTCAATAAATCGTTATCACTCGGAGTTCTCCCCAAGGAATGGAAACATGCTAATGTATCGCCCATATTCAAAAAGAAAGGGTCATGCTCTGATCGCACACATTATAGGCGAATTAGCCTCTTATCGTGCGTGTCCAAAATCCCAGAAAAGTGAGTTTTTAAACGAATTTATTCCTACATAACGGAAAACAATATAATCCGAGAAACAAACTGGTTACCGTCCCCATCATGGGACCCAACTACAGTTGCTCTACTTGACACATACTCTATATTCATCTTTAGTTTGAAATCTTGACTTTACATGTATATATTTTAAAATATTTCGATACTATATGGCATGCAGGACTTATTTGTAAGTGCAAAAACCATTGTGGGATTACCGGCACTGCTTTAAATTGGTTACAATCATACTTAGATAATAGGGAACAGCGTGGTAGGAAACAAGCCTATCATCATAAGGGTAGGAAACAGCCTATCATCACCAATTACTATAAATGCGGGCTGCCTACATGGATCTGTTTTGTGACCCCTTTTGGCATTAATATATTTAAATGACTTGACGGACATGATTACGAATGAAATACTATTTTTATTTTCGCCGACGACACGTCGCTTTTCTCTTCGCACACCGAAGGCTCACTAGAGCACAACAATCAATTCAAAAATATCTGGATATTATACACGAATTTGGAACAAACTGGGGCATACAATTTAACGCGGCAAAAACGATCCAACAAACATTCACATGTAAGAGTACCAGTAAACCCCTAAATCGCAGAATGGGAGGCCAACCAATACCAAACTTAGAAAATCATAAACACCTCTGCCTAACATTTTCCACTGACTTACGTTTCCATAGTCACATAAACGACATTGTCCTAAAGGTCAATTGTGCGCTAAGCCCCCTTTATCCTGCTTGCAAGTAAGATTCCAAAGCAAATCCTCTGTTACTTGTACAACATTTACATTCGGCCTTTGTTTGACAACGCAGATACCATATACGATGAGCATGTAATAATATCGGATGCAATCAGACTTTACAAATTACAAAAAGAGCAATTAGATTAATCACAGGTGCACTATATAAAACATCATCAGGAAAAATTACATCAGAATTGTGATTGGATGAGCTTAAAACACGCCGATAAATTCATAAGCTTCTTTTGTTTCACAAAATCAAGTACGCAGGTCCACGTCTCCCATATTATGTTAGAAAACTAGTTACTGAACCACAGCAGACCATTACAGGAAGGCGTCTCAGAAATTCAACAACACTAACAGTCCCGCGAAATAGAATCGCTTGGTTCCAAAAATAATTTGTCCTGGCCACGACAAAAGTGTGGAATAATCTTCCTGAAAATCTGAGACATGAACCAAACATCAATAAATTAAAGTGTTCAATTATGGGTCGCGCAGGTGCCACGACACCACCACAATATTATTCGCTAGGCACACAAGTAGGAAACACGCTGCATGCAAGGTTTATAATGGGTCTGACTCAACTAAACGCAGATATATTTGTCACCAATCCTCTACATGACCCATCATGCCCATGTGGCCACTTCAAACAAGATACAATTCACTTTATATTTCACTGTCCTCTTTATGCTTATCATATAAATATCCTATTCACCAAACTCCGAAACACAACGGATAATTTCACTAATTTAACTGAAAAGGTGATCTTACAAACATTTATTTTGGGAATTGGTCTCAGAAGGAACCTTGAGCAGTGTGTTGCATTAGCATTTCAGACGTTTCTTACCAACACAAAACGCTTTTACATAACAAACTAACATTACGAACTAACCAGGTGCTACCGAGTGCAGGCATAGTATTGGGTACCGCACATGAGTGCATGTTTTGTGTGGCGATGGGGCGTGCTGGCGGGGGCGGGTAGCGATTGTCGCACCGTGTCGGTGGTCAAGAGTTTTATCAGTTGAAGACGTTGCGAGAGGCACCTCGATTTAAGACCAAATTGGTCTTTTGTGCCAATTGCAAAATTGCCCATGTTATATGTGTGCTATGATGTGTAAAATAAATAAACAAACAAAACAAACGTCCGGGCAGATGCAGCGCTGCCACCAGACCTGACCAGACCTCACCAGACCTCACCAGACCAGACCGGACCTGACCAGACCTGACCAGACCAGACCAGACCTAACCAGACCACATCCGGGCGGCAGATGCGATGCGCATGCAATGCCAGTGAGTGCACAAAGCCGCTCACTAGCCTGCAATGCAAGGGACGGAAGTCGGGCCCTCATGAGACGGACCGAATGGGGGGGGGTATTGGGGGAAGCTTCCCCAATACCCCGCCCCTCTGAGAGGTTGTGAGGTCACAAGAACCGCGCCGGGGTTCGAAAAAAAATTGCGCCAAGCTCCTTAAAAATCCATCTGGGGCCCCAAGAAATCACACCAGGGCCCCTGAAGATAACATTGTGAGCCCCAACAGTACTCCACAGACCACGTCAGATTACCCGCGCCACAGACCATGTCAGATTACCCGCGCCACTGCTCCACAGACCATGTCAGATTACCTGCGCCACCCACAGAAAATACCCGCACCATGCTCCCCTTTCCCCACCACAGACCACGTTAAATTACCCCACCACTCTCCACAGACCACGTTAAATTACCCGCACCATCCCCCCCCCACAACCCATTTCAAATTACCCGCCCACTGCTCCACAGACCATGTCAGATTACCTGCGTCACTGCTCCACAGACCATGTTAAATTACCTGCGTCACTGCTCCACAGACCACGTTAAATTACCCGCACCACTGCTCCACAGACCATGTCAGATTACCTGCACCATTGCTCTACAGACCATGTCAGATTACCTGCGCCACTGCTCCACAGACCATGTCAGATTACCCGCACCACTGCTCCACAGACCATGTCAGATTACCTGCGCCACTGCTCCACAGACCATGTCAGATTACCTGCGCCACTGCTCCGCAGACCACGCTAAATTACCCGCACCACTGCTCCACAGACCATGTCAGATTACCCGCGCCACTGCTCCACAGACCACGCCAGATTACCTGCACCATTGCTCTGCAGACAATGTCAGATTACCTGCGTCACTGCTCCGCAGACCATGTTAAATTACCCGCACCATTGCTCTACAGACCATGTCAGATTACCCGCACCATTGCTCTACAGACCATGTCAGATTGCCTGCGTCACCTCACCTCAAACTGACTGACCAGATTGCCTGCGCCACTCACCTGGGCTGGCTTTAGTTCAGTCAGTTGCGTGTTTCTGTACACTCCCGTTCACTGTGCCGGGGAGGCGCCATGGCCAGGTGCAGGTATCTGAGACGTGGTGACCAGCACTTCAGAGCAAACAAGAATATTGGACGTAGCAATGGGCGCCATGCCACGGTGTGGAACATACGTATGATACAGATGGTTAACATCTCATTTGGTTGTTAGAAACATTGAATGGTGCTTAAACATTAGGTGCAATCTGACGCACTGCGTATCTGAAACCGCGATATTTAATTAATGACTTGACTTGGAATGTGAACAGCAACAGGTCCAGACAACAACAGCTCCAATCAACAACAGGTCCAGACAACAACAGATCAAGATAACAACAGGTCCAGGCCACAGCAAGTCCAGACAACAACAGGTCCAGACAACAACAGGTCCAGGCCACAACAGGTCCAGACAACAACCGGTCCAGACAACAACAGATCCAGACAAGAACAGGTCCAGACAACAACAGGTCCAGACAACTACAGGTCCAGAAAACAACAGGTCCAGACAACAACAGGTCCAGACAACAACAGGTTCGGACAACAACAGGTCCAGGCCACAACATGTCCAGGCCACAACAGGTCCACACAACAACAGGTGCAGACAACAACAGGTCCAGACAACAACAGGTCCAGACAACAGCCGGTTCAGAAGGTCACATTTGGTCTCACCAGCAGTGAACCGCCTCCGAAGGGGTTAATAGAGGCATAACGGGTCCTGCAGTAGCGGCTACGGTTCGAACAACCGGCTATTTGCGGTTGATTCATGCTTCAGCAGCGATGCAGAAAGTACTTTGACAATGCAATGAACATTCGGTGGTGCAGTGACATTTTAATGGTGTGAGGGGTTGATGAAGAAATAATTACTGCCAGATGATGAACTTAGGCATGAGTTATGCAATACATAGTTATAAATATAGCTTTGTAGCTGATGTTTGGTTGGTTATTGGTTTTACGACACGTCGACCGTTGAGTCATGTAGCGTCGCCAATCTCTCACGCCGATTGGTCGCGGGCGAAGAGTAGCGACAGGTGAGACTCGAACCCACAATCTTTTTGTAGCTGATGTTTGAAAAATTGTTCTTGCACAAAGCTACAGACTGGAAGCCAGTGGCCATTTTTAGAACAGGACATTACAAGGTCGTACCCAGTACAAATTTAGTATTGTGTTCGCTGCGTGGGCCGGTGCCATGACTGAAGAACTCGATCATCATACATGTAGTTAACCGTCCTGCTGCTTCCGCAACAAAACCACAGGTGTCATTCCGCCAGCACAAGCAAGCCGGTTGAGAAACCTGAGAGCTCAGGAGATAACTGTCTAAATCGGGGAAAAAAACTTTCTCGTGCGGTTAGCTCATGCCCTGATGGATGGCATGAGATCCTTGCGAGGTCGGCATACCGCCGAACCTAGACTGGAGAGGGTTTCGCTGAGTCAATATTGAAGTCTATACAGATCGAAGTTTGTCATACCGGTTGTCGCTGACAGAAGAGCTCTTGTAGAGCGTCACCCAGTCGATAAGTACCAGGCTGATGGCCCAACCGTGAGAACGACTTCGTTATGATGCTTCCTGCTCAATATCCTCTTCGAAACAGATAAGTAATGTTCCGCCGTGATAAGTAGTAAGGGAAAAGTAAGTAAAAATGTAAAAGTAAACAGAGAGAAAAGAAATCATATACCATTGTATGGTTCGGCGCGTAATTTGCAGATAAAAATCCTTAATGCAAAGTAAACTGTGCATTTGTAGTGATGGAATGTTGTGATGGCTTGAATTGCACATTGCTTGGTGTTTGTTGTCTGATACATAGATTGGATATTGAGGAGTGTATAGGCAATCAACCAGAATTGATCGTCATGTTGGTAAATTTCATTCGTGAGACTCGAACCCACATTGCCATGCACGTGGTGCAGGAAGGACCTTGGGGCCGCTCATTAAGGCTCTCGGGACGTCGGTGCCTGGACTTGAACCGTTCTGAAAGGAGACGTGCCACATGTCCATGTTCAAGTTCTGGTTTTGTTCAAGTTCACATAATCGTCCAGTGCCAAGATCGACAGAGTGGTCACAGGGTGGACCGCCACCCGACATTCCAACAACAGGTCACTCGAAGGTAGCGCAATGCATAGGGAACTGTTATCATACACGCATCGCTGTGTTCCTCGCCACATGGTGCGTAGGTTTTGCCATGGCCCGCGGTGGTGAGTTGTTCTTCGCTATCTATGGTGAGTGTCGTACATCGCCATACGGTGGGCATAAGATGGCTACCAACAGCGGGTGAAACGCATTGAATGTTGATGCGAGATGATTATTTATTTGTCGAATTAAAGGGCAAATTTAATTTTCTGGGTGACGGAGGTGGCACCATATGTCCGATCCACTGCGCGACCTGGGCCGAATTTCGGCTGATAACCCTTATTTCGCGTTCACCATACTGCGAAAGGTGCAAAAACATTCTCTGAAAGAAGTACGCACCTGGCGTGTCTTTAACCGTCGGCTACAAGGTGAAACACACACCTGGCGTGTCTTTAACCGTCGGCTACAAGGTGAAACACGCACCTGGCGTGTCTTTAACCGTCGGCTACAAGGTGAAACACGCACCTGGCGTGTCTTTAACCGTCGGCTACAAGGTGAAACACGCACCTGGCGTGTCTTTAACCGTCGGCTACAAGGTGAAACACACACCTGGCGTGTCTTTAACCGTCGGCTACAAGGTGAAACACGCACCTGGCGTGTCTTTAACCGTCGGCTACAAGGTGAAACACGCACCTGGCGTGTCTTTAACCGTCGGCCACAAGGCCGGCGCAGATGGGTCCGTCAGACAGGGGGTGTGCAGCCGCCGCACACTCGAACAGAGAGTGCTCAGGGGGTGTCTGCCTGTGGCACGGTGAGCACATTCAGTGTCCTCTCACGCGAGGTGCATGTCTTTCCGGCGACATTTTCGCTGCACCTCAAAGCACGCCTGCTGTTAATGCAACAATGACGGAGCTAGAAGTATGCAATGTATGATAAATGTGTGATGAGCATAATATCTGAAATTCCTGCGCTGAATTGGCGTCAAGACCACCAGGCGCAAACATGCCGTCGGCTCTCTGGAAAAGCAACTATGTGACTGTGCTAACTGATATCAATTGTACACCGAATTGTAGGAACGACTCCAGTCAATTGTTGTTCAGTACCTTCCTGAGCACGCATGTTCCAACAGCTGTGGGTACCGATGAGCAAAATGACTGCATTCCACCAATACGCAAGACACACAATGCATGAATGGAATCCCCTTTCTTAGCTCACAGTGATGCAGTTGAAGTGAATTGTTGAAGGCGTATGCTTTCAACTAGCACTTAAATTGCGATGTTATGTCGCTTTCCAATCACTGTCCACGTAGCAAGTCATAACTACTGACCCATGAAGTCCTTGAACCTAGACTGACGTCTCGCATAACTTTCCCCGACAAGCTCCCAACCAGGAGATGACAGTACACTGTGCAATGCTGTCTATGATGCGAAACAGTGACCAATCAGTGACCAATCAGCATCCGTCACACTGGATTGACGGGCGTAATCTGCTTTTTGAACTGCTCCTTCGATCCCGCCTTCATCCCGAGGGTGCGGCCTCTCTCCAGCCACCGGAGCCGGCTTTCCTCCAGCGAACCAAACAAATGGGGAATCAGGAGAGCTCCCCATCACTCGGCGGTGAGTTAACATGAGGAGCTTAGACGAAACTGGACCACAAAGGTGTTGAGAATTAATATCTCAGCGTGTATAGCACGCAATTAATTGTGTATTTCATTCCGTGTGTCTCGATAAAACCCTCAGCTAGGAAAGCCTTTATATTTAAGAAGCTTTCTCATGTTCATGCTCATGCATTGACATTGTGGAAACATTACATCATGTTTTCAATTTAAAATGAACATAAGGCCAAATACCAAACAAAACAAGGACAAACTAATCAGAAGGTGATTAAACTACAATAGAGCATTCCAAAATAAGTTGCATTAACAAAATAAGATAGTCCCCAGCGAAACGTTCAGCATATTATCTGGTAGCACTCCATGACCTGGCATTCAAAGATTAGACAGCACTCTGATTGCCCATCACCTTCCTATTATCGCACCGCCAGACAAACTATGCAGAACTTCCAATACCTGGCTGGCCTGATGAAAACAAAAGTTATGCATTAAATGAACAACAAAAAAAAGACAACAGAGCCTCATTTTCGCTACGCACACAATATATCCCAACAAGAAAGTATTTCGCTTAATAGTATCCACAAGGATATCCATAGTCTGATATGCTACGCACCTCGACCCGCATAAAAACCGGCACAGAGGATACGGTGAGGAGCAGCAAACACTGCGTCGCTGCTAGTTCGGCGTTGGGGCTTCAGGAGCCGTGCTGTGGATATTCAGCTGGCATCAGAATAAGTGAGGCCACGCAACTGGCATCAGAATAAGTGAGGCCACACAGCTGGCACAAGAATAAGTGAGGCGACACGGATGGCACAAGAATATGTGAGGCCACACAACTGGCATAAAAAAAAGGCATACAGGAAAATAAGTACGCTGCATTGAGTGAGGCCACACTGAATTCAACCACACACGCATACACTTCATTCCGCGCGCCCCAAAAAAAACACCTTTTCCCCCCCCGGCTTTTTCTTCATTCCGACACAAAAGGGCGTAACGAGTAAACCGATTGTGACACGCTATAGGAAAGGTGAGCCATTATCCCAGAAAGCAAATTACTGTTGAATTGTCCCGGCAGTTGCGGTGAACCATGCGAGCATGCGAGCATACACACTTGATTGTATCAGTAAAACGAACAAACAATTACGGCACATATTTGCACGCAGCGAAATCCTTTGCTGCGGTGTCGGGGGGCTACAGGAGCCGACCTGAACCCTTCGCGCGCGCGCGACGGCCCTGCGTCCAGTCAGTGGTCACGGGGGACTCGACGAGGCCAGACGTACGCGAGAGACAGAGGTGAGATAAGGGCCGAGGTTGAGCGGTTATCTGTCACAGTTGGATTACGAGGCTAGTAATTTGTAGCTTGCAATAAGATGAGGAAGATGGAACGGTTGGTGTCGCAGTTGGATTGTCGAGGCTGGTAAAATATAGCCTGTGATAAGATGCGAATGCTGGAACGTATCGCTGTTGGACTAGGAGAAACTGTTCGAACTGTTGCTCCGGTTTTCGCCGTATTGGTTAACTAATCAGGCCTGTTATCAAACGAGGGCATTGTTAAACTGCGTTTTATTTGAGAAGCTGCTGAATCTGGCACAAGTTGTCGCGCAGCGAGGGGATTATCTAGACTATCACTGTCGGGCAAACCGACACTTTCCTACAGTATTAATCCTTTACAAAGGCATCGAAAATTTCGCTTTGCACCACATAAAATGAGATATATGGGAATCGGTCGCCCCTTGAAGAAAATCCTGGCTGCACACCTGCCAAATGGTACACGGCATTGCACCAAACTAGGCACGTGGTCTTTGTTAAAAAATTCGCCGTTGTCTACTGCAAAATGTGTCCTCCCATCAACACTTATGAAAATAAAGTTACACCATTTATTACATCCGACCAAAGCCAGTTGGTGCCGCCCATACATAGGCGTAATGCTGAACCTTAACAAAATGTTCGGGGTGACCCGTTTCCTTCAACCCCAATGGTGGCGGTGGCAGGGGTGTCACTTTGTATATGCTAAGGGGGGCATTCGCCATCTGAATCGTTGATTTCCCCTCCCCCAATCAGGCTGAAACTTAACCATTTGGCCTACGTGTGTACACTAAATGCATACGGTTTTGGAACAGCTTTCGCCGTCATTTGAACCCTCAACCGACTTGATAAAGTGACAGCCATGTCCGGGAGGAGGCGAGGCGGAGCCTACACAAGGCAAACATGTTGTGGCGCGAATTCCATGCACCCTCACGGTCAGTACATCATGGTGGCACTAGCTACAGGGAGAAGCCGAAAATGCCGCTGAGTCACAGCCAACCGTTTAACTCGAACGCCTGCTAACTATAGTACCAGCCGGCGAACCGACGGGGCAGGGGCGGACACAGGACGACGGGGCTGGGGACATGTGCACCTGCACAGAAAGTGGCGCTTTTCTGGTGAAGGGGCATACACAGAGCGCACTGGGGACATGTGACCCTTCGACAGAAAGTGGCGCTCCTCTTGGTGGAGGGGCGTACACAGGGGACAGTGGGGGCATGTGCCCCTTCCATAGAAAGTGGCGCCCCTATGGTAAGGTGCGGATATATGGGGCACTGGAGACATGTGCCCCATGGAAAGTGGCGCCTCTCTGGTCGGGTTATGCGCCACTGGAGAAAGGCACAAGCGCATCCCTACCACGCTCAACGCGTTTTTCAGCCTTATGCGCCCCTCTCAGAGAGGAACATCAAATGGCGCCCTTACAGTTTGTTCGAGTATACGCCCCCTCCCCTCCTGTTGAAATAATGTTCCGCCGCAGGCGCTACGCCAGAGACGTTCGCAGTGGCGTCCCACCAGACGAGTGCCCCAGGCAAATTCTGCCACGAGCCAATCTCAGTGCCTATATACTGACCGAAAAAGCCGACCGTAATGTCGCGCTTACAATCGCCAGTCTGCAGACTGTACGACCTTGTCCTGCGGTCTACTCGACCTTGGCCTGCGGTCTGTAAGACCTTGGCTTGCGGTCGACACGACCTTGGCCTGCGGTCTGCACGACCTTGGCCTGCGGTCGGCACGACCTTGGCCTGCGGTCGCACGACCTTGGCCTGCGGTCGGCACGACCTTTGTCTGAGAACTGCACGACGGCGTGCAGACCGCAGGCCAACAAAGGAAGGTCAAAGGCAAGTCAACAAAGCAACGTCAAACACACGCCGACAAAGAAACCCGGTCGACATCGTCACTGGACAGACGCTCGCCCGCGTTATTACCGCCCCACCAACGGCCGGCTGACCGCATTGAGTCGGCCGACCACCTGCCACCCAGACACGTGACCCGACAAATCGTCGATTTCCACTCCACAATCGGCGCGTGTTTGTATTCACGACGCCCGTGGCGACGGCAGCGATTGCTGGTCTGTCTGGGCAGCTTACGGTAGCAAAAAGCGGGTTAAACGGAACAATGTGATATTCAGAGGTATCTGAGATGCAGTTAACTTTTTAAGCATGAATATGAATGCATGAATTAAACGGTCCAGAAGTGCGCCAGTTCTCCAAACACGATGCATGCAAGCTACTACCTCCCGATGGCAAGTCATATCAGCTCATTTTCCCTCCAAGAGGAAATGTGTGGGCTCAAAGCCCAGCAGGAGCGCACTTTTCGGGCTTCACCACGCCCAATGCTACATAAGTGACATTCAGAGTTAATTTAATGTATATTGGCAGCTCCTTGGCCTGCATGTTTCCACCAAGTGTATCCTGATGTCATTGAAGCAATGTTCACTTCCAGCTGAGAAAGACACATCTTAAGGTAAAGGTCACATTGAGTTCATGTCATGTTCGCATAAAATTTGACCCGTGGCAATTATAGTTCCAAAATTGTACCGTCCATAGCGTTGTCATCTTCTAAAATACCTGGCTAATATTTAAAGATGCAAAACACCAGCAATGTCCTTGGTGCGAAGAAACGTGACCGATTCTGAGGTGCTAGATTTGTATAACAAAACCAGAGCATCGCTAAGTGATGTGACATGTCATGATACCTGGAGATTTCATGTCAGGTGCATGACAATTGGTGTAATCTCAGCTACACCAAATTTGAGTATCATCAAGCCTTTCATCTTTGGGATAGGTTCGAAAAGCACGGTGAGGGAGTCTGCTCGACTCAGGGGGTGAGGCGGGGGTCGGCCCTCACACCATCTACACTCGACTCAGGGGGTGAGGCGGGGGTCGGCCCTCACACCATCTACACTCGACTCAGGGGGTGAGGCGGGGGTCGGCCCTCACACCATCTACACTCATGTTGTCAGGTGATCTAACCCGACCTACCATGCTAAGCTACTGATTGCTACTGCTTCTGATGCTAAGCTACTGATAGTCTAGCTTCAATGCGTCACGGACGAGCAGCGAGTACCACAATTGTCTATATGATGCATGATGGCTAATAAAAAGAACATGTCGCCTGACTATACCACTCGAAGCGAAGCCAGAAGTACAAACAGGGCCGTGGTCACATCTGGATTGTCTCCGCTTTCATTCACACCAGGTTCCTGTAGAAGCAGCAAATTCAACCAGGAGGCATTCGGTCAATGACATACGCATTTTGCAATGCCATGCAATGTGCAATGACGCAATGTCACATGTTATCACCTGCAGGTATGGCCACTACGTGAGTCAGCTGTCTGTCGGGAAAGCCCAGACGGTGGGTGCGAGTTACCAGGAATGAGACGATTGGGGCACATCTTGATCTGACGCTATTTAGACTCGAGGCGAAGGCGGGCTCGTACTTGTTACTTTGATGCAACAATCTGTCCTTGCAACCACTTTGATGTACGTGCAGTTCCTGGTAACTTCCAATGGTTAACTTTCACATTTAGAGGTGGTACTGGCTGATGTAAGTGTCAGCGCCTCACACGCCTGATCATCAGGTGAACGAAAAGTGAGGAAAATCCACACTTTTTCCGGAACCGAGCCATGCATATTTGATATGGCGATTGGGCAGGGGCGTTGATCCCTGATAATTATTGGAGGGCCCAATACCTGGAGGAAATGGGTGGGTCCAAGTGGACTGGGAAACCACACAGAGTCCCACGTTAGGAGTTGACAATATTTGGGTGAAGCCGGCAAGGGCAGGGAGCGGGCGGTGGCGAGGCTCCCTCAGAAGTGTACCACTGGACACCGATGCGGCTGGGACTACTTGAATGTATCATCTACTCAGAATGTACTTCATCATCTACTCAGAATGTCAGACTTAAGGACAGGCGGCACTCGCTCCCGGGGCCGCGGTAGCTCAGTTGGTAGAGCGTCGGACTCTTGATCGAAAGATCGTGGGTTCGAATCTCACAGCCGACGGAATTTACCGAGTCCACACGCGGCCAATCGGCGTGAGAGGTTGGCGACGCTCTATAACCTAGCGGTTGAATGCGTCGTAAAAGAACCCAAGGCACTCGCTCCCTTGCCTGAATTCGTTGCCTGCATCACGTGACCAACCAAATACAAACACAACACTGCCCGGCGCGTGTACTTACTCAACCACAACAGCTCGCATCATGAGCTCAGATGTGCATGCGCGCGAGCCGTGATGGCGTTAGCAGCAACGGGGCAGAGCGGCGGCAGCGGCAGCACAGGTGATAGCGGCAGCAGCGCACAAGGTGGCGGCGGGAGCTGCAGCGGCAGCAGCGCACAAGGTGGCGGCGGGAGCTGCAGCGGCAGCAGCGCACAAGGTGGCAGCGGGAGCTGCAGCGGCAGCAGCGCACAAGGTGGCGGCGGGAGCTGCAGCGGCAGCAGCGCACAAGGTGGCGGCGGGAGCTGCAGCGGCAGCAGCGCACAAGGTGGCAGCGGGAGCTGCAGCGGCGCACAAGGTGGCGGCGGGAGCTGCAGCGGCAGCAGCGCACAAGGTGGCGGCGGGAGCTGCAGCGTCGGCGGCGACAGTCGGCCACAGCGCGGACTGGCAGTACCTGCCTACCCTGGACATAGTATTGATAGGCAAAACCCAAAATTGCTTGTTTTCTTCTTCGATGGACAATTGGTGTACCTTTGATTCTGAGTTTTAAATTTGTCGGGCTCCAAATGGGCACTGGTCAGGAAGTATCACGACAAAAAATGTACCGAGGTTATTTTCTCAATCACATGTTTTAGCAGATGCTACCATGAATGCTTTCTCTGGACCTCTGCCATCCAAGAAATATTAGAAAGTGAACTGATGTCTGACGGTGTAGGCGAACAGGCCGTTAAAGTGAACCGCTTTTCGAGACCTCTCAAAACCGCCCGAAGCTATAACTCGAAGACCGTTCGTCGGATCGGCCTACAAATTGACCAGGCGGATTCGCAACACCCTACACATCCTACATCCTACAAGCCAGTATTCCCCGAAATCTGGTAGATCACAGCGATTCACTGGTCGTCACCAGCCACATCACCAGCCACGTCATCAGCAACATCACCAACCACGTCACGAGCCACGTCATCAGCCACGTCACCAGCCATGTTACCAGCCACGTCACCAGCCACGTCTCCAGCCACGTCTCCAGCCACGTCACCAGCCACGTCTCCAGCCACGTCTCCAGCCACGTCTCCAGCCACGTCATCAGCCACGTCTCCAGCCACGTCTCCAGCCATGTCTCCAGCCACGTCACCAGCCACGTCTCCAGCCACGTCTCCAGCCACGTCACCAGCCAGCCACGTCACAAGCCACGTCACCAGCCACGCCTCCAGCCATGTCTCCAGCCACGTCACCAGCCACTTCTCCAGCCACGTCTCCAGCCACGTCTCCAGCCACGTCACCAGCCACGTATCCAGCCACGTCTCCAGCCACGTCACCAGCCAGCCACGTCACAAGCCACGTCACCAGCCACGTCACCAGCCACGTCTCCAGCCACGTCACCAGCCACGTCATCAGTCACGTCTCCAGCCACGTCTCCAGCCACGTCACCAGCCACGTCACCAGCCACGTCACCAATCAGGTCTCCAGCCAAGTCTTCTAGGTTGCTCGTATGTCAATGAGCAAAGCTTCCTTTGCAATCTATGAGCCCACGCACCACATGCGTGATCGCGAACTATTAATATATTATTAATATTACTAATTGTGGGCAAGACACACAGAAGCACACCCATGTAGAGAATCAGGGCTCCGGTCATACCAACATGCATTACATAGACCGAGACAGAGCCGGTTTTTATGCGGGTCGAGGTGCGTAGCATATCAGACTATGGATATCCTTGTGGATACTATTAAGCGAAATACTTTCTTGTTGGGATATAGTGTGTGCGTAGCGAAAATGAGGTTCTGTTGTCTTTTTGTTGTTGTTCATTTAATGCATAACTTTTGTTTTCACCAGGCCAGCCAGGTATTGGAAGTTCTGCATAGTTGGTCTGGCGGTGCGACCATAGGAAGGTGATGGGCAATCAGAGCAGCTGTCTAATCTTTGAATGCCAGGTCATGGAATGCTACCAGATAATATACTGAACGTTTCGCTGGGGACTATCTTATATTGTTAATGCAACTTATTTTGGAATGCTCTATTGTAGTTTAATCACCTTCTGATTAGTTTGTCCTTGTTTTGTTTGGTATTTGGCCTCATGTTCATTTTAAATTGAAAACATGATGTAAAGTTTCCACAATATCAATGCATGAGCATGAACATGAGGAAGCTTCTTAAATATAAGGCTTTCCTAGTTGAGGGTTTTATCGAGACACACGGAATGAAATACATAATTAATTGCATGCTGTACACGCTGATATATTCATTTCTCAACCCATTTGTGGTCCAGTTTCATCTGAGCTCCTCGTGTCAACTCACCGCCGAGTGATGGGGAGCTCTCCTGATTCCCCATTTGTTTGGTTCGCTGGAGGAAAGCGGTTCCGGTGGCTGGAGAGAGGCGGCACCCTCGGGATGAAGGCGGGATCGAAGGAGCAGTTCAAAAAGCAGATCACGCCCGTCAATCCAGTGTGACGGATGCTGATTGGTCACCGTTTCGCATCATAGACAGCATTGCACAGTGTACTGTCATCTCCTGGTTGGAAGCTTGTCGGAGAAAGTTATGCGAAACGTCAGTCTAGGTTCAAGGACTTCATGCGTCAGTAGTTATGACTTGCTACGTGGACAGTGATTGGAAAGCGACATAACATCGCAATTTAAGTGCTAGTTGAATGAATACGCCTTCAACAATTCACTTCAACTGCATCACTGTGAAATAAGAAAGGGGCTTCCATTCATGCATTGTGTGTCTTGCGTATTGGTGGAATGCAGTCATTTTGCTCATCGGTACCCACAGCTGTTGGAACATGCGTGCTCAGGAAGGTACTGAACAACAATTGACTGGAGTCGTTCCTACAATTCGGTGGACAATTGATATCAGTTAGCACAGTCACATAGTTGCTTTTCCAGAGAGCCGACGTCATGTTTGCACCTGGTGGTCTTGACGCCAATTCAGCGCAGGAATTTCAGGTATTATCCTCATCACACATTTATCATACATTGCATACTTCTAGCTCCGTCATTGTTGCATTAACACCAGGCGTGCTTTGAGGCGCAGCGAAAATGTCGCCGGAAAGACATGCACCTCTTGTGTGCGGCATTTAGATAGGGAATTCTGTCAAGGTCGGAGAGGTAGGAGGTGCATTACCAGGCCTGGTGCCAAGGTTAGAGACCTGGTCCCAGTGGTCGCACAGGCCACCAGTGAACACCGGTGTAGCACAGTTATAGTGCAGGTAGGAGTGAACAACATAGGTCCTGCTAGGAGTGAGGAGCTGTTGCAGGACTACAGGGCCCTTCTTCTGGCCACCCTGAAGCAAAGCAATAGCAGAGTTATTGTAACAGCTATTCTGCCTGGGGCTGCAGTCTCCCCTGAGTGGAGCTCAAGGGCACTGGCAGCCAATGCCAGGATAGGTAGACTCTGCAATGAGTTAGGTTTGACTTTTGTTGACAAGTAGTGCAGGTTTTATGGCTTATCTGACCTCTATCATAGGGATGGTCTGCACTTCTCCGAGAAGGGGGTGCAAGTGTTAGACAAAGTATATGAACATGTCCTTCAGGGAAACTAGATAATGGGGTGGGGAGGGAAGAATTGGCATTGCCCTCTCAGGGATATGCCAATAGTGACAGCATAGGCAATAGAACCTCACAGTCAGCAAACAGGGGTAGCAGTAGATCAAGGGGGCAGAGTGGTAGCTCATCCAGAGATGATAGAGCTACTCAACATGAAAAAGCCAAAGAGGGTCATGGAACTTTTGTTAAGTGTATGAGGCTTTATGCTCAGAGCATTCGATCAAAATTTGGTGAGATCAATTGTTATGTTGCTGAGGAGAAACCAGATTTTGTTTGCATTACTGAGGCATGGGTCAGTGAGGGATATTTTGGGGATAACTTGCAGGACTATGAGGTCCAGGGATACAATATGTTTTCATGCAATAGGGGTCCAGCAGTGAAAGGGGTGGTGTAATGCCGTATGTGAATAGCTTATACAGTTCTCAAAAAGTAGCAGATGGGGTAAAAAATGTGTCTGTGGATTCCATTTGGCTTGATGTTGATGTGGGAAAAGGCAACAGCAATAAACTGAGGATAGGAGCTTTGTATCGATTAGGAACCTTGCCACATTCTCAGCAACTGGAGCTCGATAAAGTGATTTGTGAGGAAATCAGTAGAAACTTTCAGAAGAAATGGCTTATTCTTGGTGACTTTAATCTAAATGGATATGAAAATGTTGGTGTTGGCTCCCCATCATGTAAACTGTTTAGGAAATGCCTTGAAGAGGACTTCAATAGGTTCAATACAAATTGGTGTAAGAGGTTCTTACACCAGTTTGTAACGGAACCAACCAGGCAGGGCTCATTCTTGGACCTTGTCTTCTCAGATTTAAGTGATTTAGTTCAAAACTTGACTGTAGGAGAAACTCTGGGAAGAAGTGACCATAACATAGTGAGATTCAAGGCACAGGTAGCAGGGACAATCAAGGATAATTTGGCAAAAATTCCAAATTTTAACAGGGCAGACTTTGACTGCATGAGAGAGGCTTTAAGTGCCATAAAATGGGAAGAAGAATTATTTGATTTAAATGCCTGTGAAATGTGGGAAAAGTTCAAATCTTACTTGAGGGAAATTCAGATTAGACATGTCCCCCAAAAGCAAAGGCGCAAAGGAAGGGTAGGAAAGCCAGCATGGCTTACACCAGATGTGATGAAAGCATTTAAGGCTAAGAAAGATGCATTTAGAGTATCTAAGGAAGCTTCAAATATCGTAAATCTAAGGTCGTATCAAAAATCTAGAGATGCTGTGAAGCAGAAAATCAGAGCAGCAAAGCGAGCAAAATAATTGGATTTGGCGAGGAACTGTAATTGGGACAGTAAAAAGTTTTTTAGTTTCTACAAGCTAAGCAAAGTTTCAAGCACAATTGGTCCACTGGAAGTAAATGGGACTATATTGAGTGAGGATGGTGAGATGGTTGAGGAGCTGAGCAAGCAGTTTAAATCAGTGTTTACAGTGGAGGATGTGACTAATCTGCCAACCGTGAACCACAGTTCAGTGACAGGTGATCAGATACACGATGTTGATTTCATTGATAGTGATATTGTTTTCAATTATATCAGAAAAATAAAGCCAAACAAGGCAGCAGGACCTGATGGAATTTATGCTAGGGTATTGCGGGAAGCTGAAAAGGAAGTGGCAATTCCACTTAGTATAATATTTTGTAGATCAGTTTCACAAAATGAAATTCCAACAGATTGGAAAAGGGCAAATGTAGTTCCTATTTTCAAGAAAGGAGAAAGAGGGAAAGTTGAAAACTATAGGCCAGTAAGCCTCACATCCCTAGTCTGCAAGGTACTCGAATCAATTTTCAAGGATAGAATAGTTAGTTTTCTGGAAGGAAACAGATTGATTCAAGATACTCAACATGGGTTTAGAAAAGGGCGATCGTGTCTCACAAACCTCTTGGACTTTTTACGTTTTGCTACAGAACAATTTGATCAGGGAAATCAGGTTGATGTAGCATATCTTGACTTTAGTAAGGCCTTTGACAAGGTACCCCATAAACGGTTAATGATGCAGCTTCAGGTCCATGGTATTGCAGGTAGCATCCTAAAATGGATAGAGTTGTGGCTTTCAGATAGACAGCAGAGAGTGACGCTAAATGGTACAAAGTCATCATGGCAAAATGTTCTTAGTGGGGTCCCCCAGGGGTCGGTACTGGGGCCACTATTGTTCATTATATATGTGAATAGCATTGCCTGTGGCCTAAGCAGTAAGGTTTTGAAATTTGCGTATGATTTGAAGATCTTTAGGGCAATAACAGGGCACAATGAGCAGGTTTTGCTGCAAAAAGACTTAGACGAGCTAGTGAAGTGGTCCGAAAAATGGCAAATGAAGTTTAATTTTGATAAGTGCAGTCATGCATGTAGGTAGGCAGCATATGAAGGCTCCATACTTGATGGGTGGCCAAGTACTATCTGTGACTCAGCAGTAGAAGGACTTAGGTGTTATTTTGAACACAAAATTGGGGGCATCGGAACAGACCAAAGAAACCAGGAAGAAGGCACTAAGAATGCTTGGAGCAACACAGAGGAATGTGTCATACAAAAATCAGGAGGTCACCAGGAAGCTTTACTGTGCATATGTCAGGCCACATTTGGAATACTGTGTCCAAGCTTGGTCCCCTAGTTATGAGAAAGATTGTTGGCTTTTAGAGAGAGTACAAAGGAGGGCAACAAAAATGGTTAATGGTATAGGCAACCTGGCATATGAGGAAAGATTGAAGAAATTGAATATGTTTTCACTTAGAAATCGAATGCTGAGAGGAGATCTCATGGAGGTTTTTAAATTTGTTCATGGTTGGGAACAGGGATATATCAGGGAAATGTTTGAAGTTAACAGAAATGATGCAATTAGAGGTCATCAATTCAAAATTAAACTTAATCACAGCAGGACAAGGTTAAGACAGTCTTTCTTCACCAACAGGGTAATAGAACACTGGAACCAGCTGCCAGGAACCATTGTCAGTAGCAACACAATGAACATCTTTAAAAACGGCATGGACAATCATTATAAGAATAGGGGGCTTGTTTTTCTGCATTCCAGTGAGGGTTGATCGACAGGGAGGAGATTGGAGTTGGGAGGAGTTTGTAATTGTTCAGTGTGTTATGGAATAGCAAGTGAGTCTCTTATTAAGTATAAACGCTTTATAACTTTACGTAGGGTGTACCTAGCAGTGGATTCAGCACCTTCCTTCGGGATGTGATACTAATGAGATTATCTATGGTAGTATAATGGGTATGATGGGAGGAGTTTGTAATTGTTGAGTGTATTATGCAATAGCAAGTGAGTCTCTTATTAAGTCTGAACGCTTTATGAATTTGTGTGGGGTGTGCCTAGCAGTGGATTCGTCATCTTCCTTCGGGATGTGATGCTGATGAGATTGTCTATGGTGGCACGATGGGTATGATGGGAGGAGCTTGTGATTGTTGAGAGTGTTATGCGGTAGCAAGTGAGTGGTGCTAGATAGGCTGGGGTATATAGCTTCCTAGGAACTTGGGATAAGGGATTGATTGGGGTGAGAGTATGTACATTTCTAGTACCTTTTCTAGATAGGCTTAACCCAGATGGGCCCCTGTGGCTCTTATTAAGCCTTAATACTTTATGACTTTATGACTTTATGACCTCGCGTGAGAAAACACTGAATGTGCTCACCGTGCCACAGGCAGACACCCCCTGAGCACTCTCTGTTCGAGTGTGCGGCGGCTGCACACACCCTGTCTGACGGACCCATCTCCCCCTTGTCCATCTGTTAAAGACACGCCAGGTGCGTGTTTCACCTTGTAGCCGACGGTTAAAGACACGCCAGGTGCGTGTTTATTTCAGATAATGTTTTTGCACCTTTCACAGTATGGTGAACGCGAAATAAGGGTTATCAGCCAAAATTCGGCCCAGGTCCCGCAGTGGATCGGACATATGGTGCCACCTCCGTCACCCAGAAAATTAAATTTGCCCTTTAATTCGACAAATTAAAGTTGTTCATGGTCAGGAACAGGGTTATCTCAGGGAACTGTTTGAATTTAACAGAAATGATGCAATTAGAGGTCATCAATTCAAAATTAAAGTTAATCACAGCAGGACAAGGTTAAGACAGTCCTTCTTCACCAACAGTGTAGTAGATCACTGGAACCAGCTGCCAGAAACCATTGTCAGTAGCAATACACTGAACAACTTTAAAAACAGCATAGACAATCATTATAAGAATAGGGGGCTTGTTTTTCTGTATTCCAGGGAGAGTTGATCAACACATTTGGTGGACAACTGGTTCAGTGTACAGAGTGCAACCAAGAAGGGCCCTTGTGGCTCATAGTTGCAGTGATCTTTTATGTCTTTATCTTTTATGTGTAAATAAATAATCATCTCGCATCAACATTCAATGCGTTTCACCCGCTGTTGGTAGCCATCTTATGCCCACCGTATGGCGATGTACGACACTCACCATAGATAGCGAAGAACAACTCACCACCGCGGGCCATGGAAAAACCTACGCACCATGTGGCGAGGAACACAGCGATGCGTGTATGATAACAGTTCCCTATGCATTGCGCTACCTTCGAGTGACCTGTTGTTGGAATGTCGGGTGGCGTTCCACCCTGTGACCACTCTGTCGATCTTGGCACTGGACGATTATGTGAACTTGAACAAAACCAGAACTTGAACATGGACATGTTTCACGTCTCCTTTCAGAACGGTTCAAGTCCAGGCACCGACGTCCCGATAGCCTTAATGAGCGGCCCCAAGGACCTTCCTGCACCACGTGCATGGCAATGTGGGTTCGAGTCTCACGAATGAAATTTACCAACATGACGATCAATTCTGGTTGATTGCCTATGCACTCCTCAATATCAAATCTATGTATCAGACATCAAACACCAAGCAATGTGCAATTCAAGCCATCAAACATTCCATCACTACAAATGCACAGTTTACTCAGGATTAAATATTTTAATCCGCAAATAACGCGCCGAACCATACAATGGTACATGTTTACTTTTTTCCCCTTTTCACTTTCCCCTTTTACGTAGTTTTTCCCTTATTACTTATCACGGCGAAACATTACTTATCTGCTTCGAAGAGGATATTGACCAAGAAGCATCATAACGAAGTCGGTTGGGTTGGGCCATCAGCCTGGTACTTATCGACTGGGTGACGCTCTACAAGAGCTCTTCTGTCAACGACAACCGATATGACAAACTTCGATCTGTATATACTTCAATATTGACTCAGCGAAACCCTCTCCAGTCTAGGTTCGGTGGTATGCCGACCTCGCGAGGATCTCATGCCATCCATCAGGGCATGAGCTAACCGCACGAGAAAGTGTTTTTTCCCGACACTAGCCGGGAGGCATTGACACCATGATGGGGGACACACCCCCGTCTTCCCTGTGTCAGTCCGTGTCTACTAATAGCTGGCGTGGCTCTTGCAATAACCGAATAATTGCTCGTGGATTGATACCGAATATATAATATGCAAGCACAATACACCCCTCCTGTGGTTGCCGTAGAAACGGTGTCCTTTTCCGACATGCTGCTGCCGCGTTATTCACACGCAGCATAACACAAATCGTTCGTGACAGTCCAGAAAGCATTCTTCCCGTGGTGAAAAGATAGTCGAAGTACCGTGAGTAATTTGTATGAGCAAGTGATATTCGGCATATAAATTACCATGGGCGTTGACTTCTGAGAATTATTGAAGGATCACAATACATGAAATTTATCGCCCCGGTGGCTCAGTTGGTAAGAGCGCCGGCCTGCACTGGTCTCCCCTGTCCTGGTAGAACAGGGTTCGAGTCGCTTCGAGTGTTCGCATTTAGCCCTCGGTTTGGAGGGTCAGTTGGCAGCTGTCCCGATAACGCCGGGGACGTGCTACCAGTGCATTGGCGGCACGTTAAACTACCGGTCAAACTTCTTCCCTTGGGCTAGCATTCATGGATTGGGTGGTGGGGCCGGGGTTCACACAACATGCTCTGCTTAACGATATGACCATGGTTCATAAAGCCACCTTAGCAGGAATTCGGACTAAAGTTCTAAAAAATAAAATTAATTTGTTTTATGAAGGCAATGGGTGGGCCCAAATCAATTTGGAAGGCATACTTCATAGGGTCTCATTTTAAAAGTTGAAACTATTGGTAGCAAAGCCAACATTGAGGGGGTGCTTGCCGCCTCAGAAGTATATAAAAGAACATTCATGTCAAATACTCCATTATTTATCCCACCGCTGTTGGGTATTTCCTTACATATGGCAGCCCACAGCTGCAGCCAGCTGTGAGCCGCAGCCAATAAACATTCAGTCGGACCCACGACCCTCGTGTGTGCGGCCGCTGCTCCCGAGCACGGATCTGAGCCGGAGCCTACGAACATTACAACCGCGATCGTCATATGTAAACTAAGTGAGTATGTTTGAGTCACTTTGCTTCCGTGCAGACTGGCTCACCGTAGTTAATCCACTCCGAATACGTCAGCGAGTCGAAAGCAAGCTCGAAACAGTGCAGCACACCACGGGTGAAAAAATCGGCTGTTTCTGATATTTTTGCATCAGATACATTTTCCCCTCCAGAAAATTAACCCCTGGTTTTTTCTCACTCGAAGGCTGAATGCTGCTGATCGACAATGCACTGCGCATGTTCTTACGTGTTTGTAGTATTGTGTAGCAACCGTAGTGTAGGAACCGTTGTCTCTTGTAACCAGATTGAGCGGACGCTTGACTGCCCAGACCCGACTACAGGGGGTGCTGAGTTCTCAAAATGTTGAGAAACGCTGCCTTAGATCAGCAAGTCCATGGCTGCCTGCCGCTTGAACCGCGGCATGGACCGGTGCACCATGCTCGGGAGATAATGTGTAGCGTGCGCCAGTACAAATGGTGACGATAGGGAGAGGAGGGGAGTGGAGGATCTACGTGAGGCGTCATGGTCGGACATAGCACCGGTGGCGCCGCTCTGGTGGTGGGTTTGTGAAGGAACACCGCCAGAGTGTGGGCTTGCAATGATTAATGCCATATTATAGTTCCTACAGGAGGTGCAAGTAATTTCCAATGGTCAAATTTAAATAACATTTACACAAGCTCTCTTATGAGATGTAGTTCGTTTTATTATGAAATGATTTCATCCTGTCACTCTACCCTCAAAATGAAAAGGGAGAAATTGGTTCCTCGACTGCTTGTAATAAAATTATGTGTATATGGGGGCATTTTTTTATTTTTTTTTTTTTTGGCGCGATGAAGGGGGGGGTGGGGGGGTTTTTTTTGGGTAAAGATGCTCACAAACTAACTCTCTTACACTGACAATTTTCAATGTTCTTAACTAAATGTAAATGGAATGTGCAATATTTTGACATAATCTTCAATAGATTCCATGAAGTTTTAACCCTACCATTTGTACAATCAATTCCAGGATGTATATCCCATTATCATATTGTATGCATTTAAATTGTACATCAGATGTTCTACATTAGCGAATTAATTTCCAATGGTCTGCAATAAACCGGCTTAAAATCAGCTACCTTCTAAATGCTACGCTCGAACATTTTGATAGATATCTACCCGGTCACTTGTCACATTTTCACATGAAAGCTTTCGGGCATTGCTGAGGTTCTGGCATGGCTCGATACGGGTTAAGAGCCAATATTTGCTGCCCAGAGGTGCCGCTGAGCCGCGGGACGACAAGAAAGAAAGTTTCATCCTTGATCAATGCCATGCCAAACATGGGCCCTGTCACGCCAAAACTGTGTAGGGGAAACTCATGGTTGTGAATGCATTCTTTCCATTCCACGCCCATGAACGTAAAGTTTTGGAACAATATCCAAGGGAACCTGTCGGCCTCAACTACAATGTTCGCGGAAATAATGCGAGGCACATCGCCTATCGCTTCAAATATAAAAAAGCCGCCTTTAACTTTGACGTTGAAGCCCATTGACGTTCAGGGAATGGTTCCGGGCCCGGTCGGTCGTTGGCGAGCCGCGGGCGACGCCGCCGGCGGCCCGCCGTGTATGGTGTATGAATGATGAATGTGTGTATGAATGAATATACCAGAATATAATTCCAGAAATATATTCGCAATTAATACTATGTACAATATAACAGTGGAAGTGGCAACGCAGTTGCCATCTGAAGGCCAGCTAGCTTTAATAAACATACTTCGCATCATATTTTATGGAGACGGGGTGTCATAAGTTATAACCGCATTCATTGCGCACACGCTAGTGAGTATCCGGGCGCGTTTGTCGCGAACGCATATTTCAGAGTTCTTAAATGGCATCAGGAACCTACCTGCTTTCTTTCTTTAACTGGAAAGCCCCCGATATCCGCATTACCATTGTGTCTGACGCCTGATGATTATATTCGCAAATCGTCTCATGCCACCTGCACGAATAACATCATAAAATAATATTATGACAGATATTGTATAATTTTAAATTGGTCATATTAAACAAAGTAGGCAGAAAAACCGAATGGTATCATATCAAACGCAACATGACCAAATACCATTACGGTATACGATATTTTGCGATCTCTCACGTGAATTGCTAACCGAACGACGGTCTTGCTTTCAGGACAATGGGCCGGGACAGGTTGCGACTTGTCGTCGGCTTCGCACTGACAAGCTGCTTCGTGTTCTTCTACGTCGTCATGTACCTGCCGGTCGGACTGCTGCAGCCGCAGGCCGCCAGGGGCGCTGGTGTCGGCCACAGGCTCTCCACCGCATGGCCAGCAGCTCAACTCGACCACAGCGGCGGGCCGACGTCGCCGAGTCGAAGTGGAAGTGATGCGTCTGGCGTTGGAGGTAAAGCCGGAACTACCAGCTGGGATGCCCCGCCAGAAACGGCCGAAGCGCTTGCCATCGCCAGTGGACTAGTCCATGGTAGTGCCGCCACTAGTGGACGGGTCCATGGTAGTGCCGCCGCCAGCGGACGGGTCCATAGCAAAGCTGCCCCCAGCGGATGGATTCAAACTTCTGGGGACAGGCCAACCGTAAATGTTGCCAGGACAGCAAGCAGTGGTGCCAGTACGAACGTGACCTCCACAATCACCACATCGAACAGGCTATCTAGAACCGCCGTGACTTCAACGCCTTCGTTAGCATCATCAACGGATCTCTTAATCACTTCCTCGCCTCTACCATTGTCAGTGATGACCATTCAATCACACTCTTCAGCGGCACCGTCTTCAGCGCCGAATTCAACATCGACACCGTCAGTGACACCAAAAACGCTGCGGCCGTTGAATAGTACGTCGTCACGATCGGTGGCAATACGGCCGCTGTCACCAGTTCGCCGGAAAGTGACCACTGTATGTCCGATGCCGCCGCTGCTCACCGTCAACTCGGGCGGCCGACTGGGCAACAAGCTGTGCCAGTACTTCACCCTGTGGACACTGCACCGCGACACGTTCAGCAACATCACCGCCTGGATCGCGCCGGCGATGGCCGCCTACTTCAGCCGACTGTTTTCGGGCCGCCGCAGTTTGGACGTGCTGCCCGTGCGGTGCCGGCCAGCCGGCCGCCTCGCCGTCGGCCTCGGTGACGTGTCCACGTCGCTGGCGGCCGGCAGGGCCGTGTGCGTGGGCGGCGGGCCGTGCGACATCGCGCACTTCGCGCGCCACCGCCGCCGCCTGCTGGCCGAGTTTCCGTGGCGGGCGGCGACCGCGGAGGTGGCAGCGGCGCGCCTCACCGCCGCCGCCGCCCTGCTCGCCTGCCCGCCGGCCGCCTGCTCCTTCATTGGCGTGCACGTGCGGCGCACCGACTACGCCCACTGGCTAGAAACGCGCATTGACGGACACCCGGTGGGTACCGAGTACCTGCAGTGCGCGCTGTCGCTGTGCCGGCGCCGCTACCGGCGAGCCGTCTTCATCGTCGCCAGCGACGATCCGGCATGGTGCCGCGCCAACATCCTCGGCCACGACGTGGTGCACGCGGTCGACGTGGGCGCCGTGCCGGCGCACCTGGACGCCGCCGCCGTCGACATGGCCACGCTCGGTCTGTGCAACCACACGGTCGTGTCGTACGGAACGTTCAGCTACATGGCGGCGTTCAGGGCGAGCGGTCACGTGATCGCGCCCACTGGCTACTCGGGCAACGAGCACTTCATGGCCGACGGGCTGGCGCGATCCGGCCTGCCCATGACGCTGCTGCACTACCGCACCTGTGACCAGGTGCCCCTGCAGCAGCGCACGCCGTTCACACCGCTCTCGCCGTTCATCCCTTGTGATGGGTGGTAGCGTGGAGGGCAGACGCTGCAGCCGCCTCTGCCCTCACCATCCTTGCGGCCTCGCTATGTGTTGTCGACGTCGCGAATCAGGTTTGCACACGTTGTGATATTTACACTGGAAATGCAGTTAGAAACGCAAATAATAGTCTCGGTTTGTGGTGGTGGGGAGGAGGGGGGGGAGGAGTAGCACAAGCACGACTTTGGTGTTATATTTTCCTTGTTGTTTTGTACGTGTCCCGTCCGGAGACGGTGGCTGTTTATGTTGGGCTCGACTGCGCCAGCCCAGATCTCCTGTGGCGCCAGTGATAGTGTACTCAGACCTTCTCTGGTTCGCGAATAACCAGGTGCAAAGGGCACAGCTGCTGTTGACGCGATTCGAAAGAGGCGTTGCTACTGCGGCTGTTACTGATCGGCGGTCAAACGGCAACGGGGGCGACGGAACTCGCGCATACGGCTGAGGACAGAAACTCAGCGACCGTCTACTCCAGAGCGGCGTGACAGTCCGTCCTGGTGGACGTAGCGACACTCTGAGCGACTTATAGGCAAGTCTCTGTCTGGCAGGCAGTGATAGTCTAGATTTTCCTCCTTCGTAAAATAACCGATTCCAAAATTCGGTCTTTTCACTCTATCAACAGTTCCCAAATCCAATAACCGTACTGCAAGGTCACCAGGTGTTAGTGTCCTTTGTATTGATCGGGCTGATTAATTAATCAAACAGTAACATCTCTGTGAAAGCGTCTCAACAGTCCAACAACGAAACCAAAATTATCCAAGGTGTGCGCCTTCAAATCAGCAGGCAATCACGACTGACACAACCGACAACCGTCCAACCGATACACCAAACGTTCCAGCCCCCACAACTTGTAACAGGCTGCATCTTACTAGCATCGACAACACGGCTCCATGTTACTAGCCTCGACAACGCAGCTCCATCTCTCACCTATATTTATCGCATACATCCACCCTCTCTGACTGTTCCGGGGAGACTATCGGCTCGGGACCGTGCCACGCCATCCCGAGAGGGGTAGAGGTCGCTCATGGGGAGGGGGCAACGCCCCTGGTCTGGCCGACTGACGACACATATTGCATCACACCGCGAAGGGAGGCGCCAGCCATCGTCACTTGGCCGCTCACCCCTCTGTGCTTCATGTGCCGCATGACACAATAATGACACGAGTGTCACAATGACATGACACCCAACTGTGTCATGCCGTTCACATTATGGTACGGCCGACCGTCGGCTCGCTGTCGGAATGGATGCTGAATTAAGCATAGCAAGTGCCACGACGGCCGGGGCTGTTGGGTTGCCTGCTGAGATCAGCGCGCCGGCTGGTGCCTGTCAAATACCTGGGATCCCCTCAGAGCTCGGATCCTATGGTACATGGGAGTCAAATTCATTGAAAAGGGTAGGGTCCGATCGTAGCTTCTCTACAACACAGCTCAAGGTCCCAAGTTTCGAATTTACTTTCCAGATAAATTTTGGAATCCACTAGATTACCTATGCCTAAGTGCATCCGTTCATCACCCATATATTCACTCACGATGCAAATAGCAGACTAAACGTATTACAATGGCAATTTCCAAGACATTCCTGTGCGGGGTAGTGTACTGGTATTGGAAGTGACCCTGAAACCTGATCCATATTAGTTCACGCTACACACTAATTGCAGGATGATGCGACATGGAGAACGGTCTCGAGTCGCACTCACAATTCGCACCGCGAGGTACCTTCTCCGTGTTATGGCGACGCTCGCGGCACCACCAGTGACGTCATATTCCTGCGCGACTTCTAAGAGTGGGTTGACCAGCCCACGTGATCAGACGCTCCGACAATTCTGCAGAAGCATCGCTTGACTTTTCCACCATCAGCTGTCCGTGGGAGGTTCGTTGTTTGCGATGACGGGAGCTGGATCGACTCGTCCATCTCGATGATTAGGTCAGGCACATGCTGACCTGCCGATCGAGTGAGTTCAGCTCTTCTTCACCAAGCGGGAGGGGTAGGGGAGTTTGAAGGTCTCTATGGATAGTGGGAAACAGTTCGGTTCGTAGATGAGTATGTGCAGGTCATGTGAATGATTTTGATTTTGACCACCATGTACATCCCACCAACAGTCTGCATTATGTCACACAGGACATGCACGCATAGTCCGTTAAGGAAAATCGACTTAAAATTCACCAGTTGCATTTACATGCGTGCCATCATGGCTTCGTTTTGTTTGTACGCAAGTGGGTTTTGTTTCTCCATGTGTGCCATCATTGCCGCGATTAGTTTGTCTACACATTTAGCGAATGCACTAAATTTGTTTTGCTTAATTTCGACACGTTTTACATCCGCATCGTATTCGGTGGACAACGAATCATCATGAATTTAAACCTTTTCTGGTGAATTTGAACCTCACCGACAATCGTCTGGTGAGTAAGGAAAAGTATCCGTTTTCAAGGTGGATTGGGTCTAACTGGATATTCACCTGAACATTTCAAGCGGTTTGCTAATTGTGACAAGAAATTTTGTCCTGCGAATCACTATGCTGGGGCTTTAAGTGTTTCGCCGACTACGACAGTGGCATATCATAATCTGAGTCACTGGACTAGGCAATGGCCGTTCATTTCGCTCAGCTAATTCTGGAAGCACAGCATCATCCTCTGTGTCACTGTATGAGAGCAGTGGCTGTTTATTTCGCTCAGCAAATTCTCTTAGTTATATCATCATCTTTATCACTGGTAACTTGTGGGAGCTCAGCCCATTGGGGAAATGGGTGAGAGGCAACTATTTCGAAAAGTCGACGTAAAAGTAAAAGTAAAAGTCGACCTGTGATGGTTTCACAGAACCAGGCGTGGAATAATCCCTTACCAACTCGGTGTTTTTGCTATCCTTTTCGGTGGGGAGCTGACACCGATGGGACAGTCATCGTAATCCGTGCCATATATCGGGCATAGACGTTACGCGTGGTCATGTTTAGCTTCTCGCCACGGCTGCACACGCTCCGGTGCAGGTAGCTACAGTATAAGTTACAGTATCTCTCCCCATTCCATTTTAGTAAAATATCAGAATTTGAGTTTCCCGTACGTTTTTGCGAACCACATGTGCCGTGCAAGGAAGCCCTCGTGCATCTCATTCAGCGCTTCACATCTAAAAAATTTCGGCACACAAAGTTGCAATCCAGGAAATGGGTCATAACGGGGACCATCGCCAATTTTGTAAATGGGCGTATCCAGTTCCATACAATGCAAAGCAACGCCATTGTAATACGAATGGCGTTTGTCTTTTCGAATGTTTGCTATTTCCTCGTCCGCCTTCTGAAATATTTCGATATTTTCCGATCTTCTCACCTACTAAACTCTTCTTCCCGTGCACTGAACTCAGTTTTTCGGAAGTCGCCAGTGGGTGCATGACCTGAGTCAGTGACATTTACATCCTGATCGGCTTCGTGCATACAACTGACGTGCTCTGCAACAAGATTCTTGCAATCTTTGATGTATATCACTTTCACAGTTGTGCCCCGACAGCATAATTACCCATCTTTACAGCTTGGGTTTTTCATCTCTCACAAGTTATAAAATGTAAGTGAATTCCCTACCTTTGCACCTTGGGCTTTCCATCTCTGTCAATTTCAAGAACGTAGGTGATCGGTAATCAGTCAATATGGTAAACTTCCACCCCAGCAGATATTGCGTTAATTTCTGCACTGCCCACACACAGGCGTAAGCTTCCTTTGGACAATGGACGATATACGCTGAGTTTCATTGAAGTTTTTGTCGACAGGATTTCTACTACTCATTCGTCCTCATCATAATCATGAACGAAAACTGTCAGTCTATGAACACTACTTTACTAGAATTATCCAATTTCCTCGTGATTCAGGCCGAAAGTATGCTTTTGTATGTATTTAATTTGGCGGCTTTCCTTAGGAACCGATAGCTGAGCATTCTAAAGAAGACCTAGTCCTATAAATTATTTAGCGCTCTGGCGAGGAACATATCGTGTCATCAATATCACACGATGACCTTTCATCGATGATTAGAAAAACAGTCGAAACTTATTTAGATCTTGGTTTATATTCAGGTGCAACCCTTCGTGAAACCACACCAAAAAAATATGCAATTCCAAGTAACGGTCGAATTCTCATTCCCATACTTTATTATCTATGTCGATGCTACATAATTTATATGACTTGAATACCAGAAGTGACCGCAAGCAAGTGCTAAAAAATAGCTAAAGCGTCCTGAAAAACGAGTAGAAACTCTACTACGCATATAATTTCCCACTGCCTGTCGAAGGCGTCTCAGGAATCAAAAGGCCTATGCCTAGCAAGGCACGACATCAACATGGATAATAAAGTATGGCAGTGAGAATTCGACCGGTAGTTGGAATGTCTACAAATCGAAGAACTACGCTGTAATGTAACTTTGGCGTTGGGGACTATTAACATTAAAGGCCTGTTTACACGCGGCAGAAAACCGACAGAATCCCGGCAGAATCGTGACGTTGGCAGGACTGAGCAGGACCCGGCAGAACCGAGCAGAATCGAGCAGAACCCGGCGTCGGCGACGTCCGGAGCCTCTGACGTCACAGCACAAATGGATGATGTCACGCAATGTATTAGCCATAGTAATTTTGATTTAGTAGTTTCATCGACGTCGGCGACGTCGGCGGCAGGCAACTTCAAATATTTCAAGTTGTCTGCTGCGTCCTGCCGTCAGACGCGAGCGTCGGAAGGTTTCTTCTGTTGTTGCTGTTTGGATTCTAGGCGGGTAGGCAACTTTTACATTAGCAAAATAAGTACAGATTGTCATGGATGGAGATATTGGTGAGTAAATTGTGCTTTCCGTTGTCCGTTGTAATATATCATGAACTATACATAATGGGTACCTACATGACAATGAACGCAATGGGCAGACTAAATGAATTGAGGGCACACCACAGGGTACTAGGTACCTATGTTAGTTATTTAATGCTTTTCCATAACCACATATGTGGTTTAGGTTCATACACATATGTGTAGGAAGGAAATCTGGGAAATCTAGGGATGGTGAACCCAGGATAAATAATGCAATTGAGGACATTACTGGATATTTATAGCAAACAATGTTTAAATGCAGTATTTTTTTAATGCTTCCTAACCTGATTAAGTGAATGAATCAATAATTGAGGTGGACAAATTAATGTTTGAAATCCTCAAATCCAAGTTCATCAAATCCAAGTTTCAAATCTTTGGATTTGCTGCTAGTTTTTACAACCGAATAAAAAAAGTTTCATTGTGTTTTAAATCTTGCATTATTCTTCATATATATATATATATATATATATATATATATATATATATATATATATATATATATATATATATATATATATATAATAATTATAGTATATGCATATACATATGTATATATATATATATATATATATAAAAAAAAATATATATATAAATATATATATATATATGTATATATATGAAAAATAATGTAAGATTTAAAACAGCATACTGAAACTTCTTTTTTAAATTCCGTTGTAAGAACTAGCAGCGAATCCAAAGACCTGAAACTTGGATTTTATTAGTTTGGATTTGAGGATTTCAAACCTTTACTTGGCCACCTCCATTATTGATTCCTCCCTCCAATCAGACCGAAGCTAAATCATTGAGCCTATGGAGGCGTCCTTCCAGAACGCTTGAGTGCATCCCCACCCCTGCTCAATGAGTATTTTTAGCCGATGGTGTCCTTCTCCAGATCAAATGTCCATCAAAAACATCAATTTCCCCCCCCATTCCACCCAATCAATTTCACGAAGTGACACCCATGCAATGGCGGTCACAGGTGACGAGCGGTATTCAGGACATACCCTATACAAACCACTACACGCAATAGCGTGGCGACGGTGACATTGCGAATGTCGGAGCAAGATAGGGAGTCCATTCAGGACGCATACAATGCCGGAAATAAATTGCAATAAATTGCACACAATGCCGGAGTTAGTAGGTGGAATCCCCCCTCCCCCATAGATTCAGGTGGCACAGGAATGGTCTCAAAGTTGGGGGGGGAGGGAGAAAGACCCCGCTTGGTTATCGGGCCCTTCTTAATCCCGGTAGGGATGAGGAACAGTTTTCTACAGTCCAGTTGTTTTAAGCCTATTTCAGCTCTGTAGTAGAAAGATTTTTCCCTGCATCCGTATTATTATGGTGACCTCACTACCGCGTCCTCAAGAAAAGGAGCCCTTCTTGTGATGATGTAGTGCCAAATGCCTAGGCATTAATGCTCTAGAGGTATTAGCCTGGGCTGTACCGCTTGACTCAATTAATGGTGCAATGGATCACTTATGACACAGGAAACAAATAACTGAGACGCTTCATAGCGCACTGGATAGATGACAGACAGACAGACAGACTGCTAGATGACGTCTCCTGCTAGTATGACGTTGGCAGAATGAAGCGTGACGTCAGAGTCTGCCACCGCCTACTAATTTCTGCCGCCGCCTGCTACTTTCTGCCGCTCCCTGCCAATTTCTGCCGCCGACGTCGCGGACGTCGGGTCTGCCGACGCACGATTCTGCCGGAATTCTGTCGCGTGTAAACAGGCCTTAAGCGTGTGGTTCCGCGCCCCGCCAGGTTATGAATGGGAACGGTCGGGGACGAGCCGCGGGCCGCGGGCGTCGCCGCCGCGCCGGCGGCCCGCCGTCTATGGTGGAAAATAGTTCGAGAAGACAATACGCGATGTAACAATATGGATAATATATCACTGTAAGTGGCAATGAAATTGACGTCTGAAAGCAAGCTAACTTTCATCAATGCACTACGCATCATATTTTATGGAGACAGAGTTCCATAAATTATAACTGCATTATTGGTGCCCACACTAGTGACCATCCGGGCGCCCTTGTCGCAGGCGCATGTTTCAGAGTTCTTGAATGGCATCAGGGCCCTACCTGTTTTCTTCCTTTACTGGAGATCTACCGATGCCGTCGCCGGTATTAACCCACGCCGTCTCTGAGGGGAGGTGGTTAACGACCCACCCTAAGGTTTTCCGAGGATATGGAAAAACGGCTCGCGGCAGCGCGAAATTTGGCGTACCTTTTCCCACATCAGTTTGGCATGTTGTACCAACATTTTGAAGTCGGGTCATCTAAAGTCAACGAGTTAGTCAAGGTCAAGTGAGGCCACCTCCAAAAATGAACCATTCGTAGCGCCTTGACGGATAAAGATATTTTAATGAAACTTTCAGCGTTTGCTTATATTTAGGGATGCAACAAAACGCACCAGATTATTTTTTCCGTTTTTGATTACTTATTAGCATTGCATATTTGCCCATTAGAGCCAAATCGATGATTCTGGCTAAAGTAAGCATTTTTATGGGAGCAAGTTGACTTTGAACAACGTTTTTAGGTCCGCTCTACTCATTAGAAAAGGAAAAGTAAAGAGAACTTGAAAACTCAACATTTTGAAATTGTAGGTGTAGGCGTAGGCGTATGTGTAGGTGTAGGTGTAGGTGTAGGTGTGTACCAGTGCCGTGGCGTCGGCGTGTACACCTGCCCGACCCGTGTGCACACACCGGGTGGCCGCCGTCACCGCGCTGTGTGTGAACGTCCCACCAGTTCCGTGCCGGCCGTCAGTCGCATCAGGCCGGATTCCCACTGTCCGCGCCGGCGCCCCGGCCGGCCGGCGACTGAGGTGGCCGAGACGGCCGTGGTCGGCGGCGCGCTCGGCCCGGCTGGGAGAGTTCCCGGAGGTCGGCAGCGGCGGCCGTGCTCTCGCGCCTCCTCGCCAATGAACGGCGGCGCGCCCATGGCTGTTTCGCCGCCGCCGCTAACATTATTGACGACTCATTGCCATGCCCGAGACTGAGAAAGCGGTTGCCGGTCGTGGCGGTGCCAGGGCAATTGCCTGCATCTGACCGGCAACGGGGAGGGTGGGGGGGGGGGGGTCAGCATCCGGTACCGCCGCCGGGCTCGGCGGTGTCCAACAGTGCCTGTTGCACGTCATGGTGCATCGTCACGGTGGAGAAAATAGCAACCGTGCTTGCATACCAACTCTATTAAGCTATCCACATTATCATCATCATCATCATCATCATCATAACGTTTATTGCAATTATCGTACCGTTATGTTGGACATTCTCTCAGAGTGATGCAGAAGCATTAGGTGCTTAAATCATGGCACCTATCTGAAGTTGTGGTTTTACATTGTAGCAAAGTTTAAACATTAGCACACTATTCTCAATCTGATATTTTGTAATATATCACTAACCGCCGACGCCACAGATCACCCGTGGAGCCACCGCCCAATCCAGCGTGGGTCGCGACCCCAATTTAGTGCAACTTTAGGCAATTATTAACTGGTTAGCAATGTTAGTTCATGTCAAATCTATGCGTTTCGAATAACAAGTTGTGAAAATGGCAAGCCACCACCCAACCGTCGTTTTCGCTCAATCCGTCCCCATGTAGCAGGATACGAAGCTTGGTTAGTGGCTGGAATTCTGGAAAATTCTGGCAAAGATGTTGTGAAATGTTGTTGAATAGTTTATTTCGAGTGTCAATGTGATTTGGACAATCCACATACACGAACAGCAACCGTCATTGCGTTTTGCAATTGTGCTTAGCTTTGCAAAAAAATGAAACGAAACGGAATATGTCGCATGCTATCTTTCCACTCTACACACGAGGAATAGTTGTACAACGATGTGGATATTAAGTTGAGTACGGACTTCAGCTACATTACAGTTTACCACGTGGCCGGTCGACAGCATCTGCATAATGTGATTGCAGCGAGGCTCTGCGTCTCCAGGTGCAATGAAGCCCACCACATAGCGCGCGATGTAAGCAATATGGTCGCACAGAAGCAACGATATGAATGACATTAACAGCGAACTTATGCCACAAACAGCCGTGGCAACAGCCGCCTTCACTTAACATAGCTATATTAATTAGCACACATCAAATGCATACATATAGACCCGCCTATTTGTTTCATTCTCCCGCCTCCGTTCTTCTTATTGATAGTCTTCGACCGCGCCGAAGATGCAGTGGCCATGGGCAGAGATGGTTGTTTTTAATGCTAAGCTTTATGCGTCTGAATGAGACAAGATGCAAATAGTAAATTTAATGTTACACTTAGACACCAACAACCTTCTTGGGCATAAAATAGCTGCCAGACGTGATTCAACAAGAACTCAACGTTCAACTTCTCACAGGCACCAGTACCAATTTGGCTGGATTCACTATCGTAGCTAACGCACACTCAGAAACCTTCCTATTGAATCATGACATCATGAACTGATGCGATTGTCAGAACGATCAAACAAGTCGATCATCATCGCAATATTACCTATAAGACATCCACATGTGAACATGGTGTGTGTGGGGGGGGGGCGGTGGGTTCATGCCCCTCTCCCACTCGTTTTGTTAGATCTTAACCATTATCACTGTGGCGTTGACCGGAAAGAATTAGCCTAAAGATCGTATCTGCTCTCCACCCCACACACGCTTCCTGGGCCGCCCCTGCACCGATGCCACGTGTCCATGTAGCAGAAAAGCTAGCGCACAGTAACCCGGCGTTCTGACCATGAGCAAACGGTAACCGGACAAATGTACGTAAAGCAAATGTAAGTAAGCGCAAATGTACGTATGCGCAAATGTATGTAAGCGCAAATGTACGTATGCGCAAAAATACTTAAGCGCAAATGTACGTAAGCGCAATTGTGCGCATACGCAAAAGTACGTATGCGCAATTGTACGTATAGCAATGGTACGTAAGTGCAGATGTGCGTACGCCAAATTTACTTAAGCGCAAATTTACGCATGGCAAATGTACGTAAGAGCAAATGTACACATGGCATATGCACCTGACCAAATGTGCTGAAACGCAAAGGCACGTGTGCCTAAATGTACGTACATTGGCTTATATCTACATTTACTCTTGCATTCTTTTACGTTTACGTACGTTTGCGCTTACGTACATGTGCGCTTACGTACATGTGCGCTTACGTACATTTGCTTACGTACAATTGTTTGGTTACCGGAAACGTATGTATGGCATATATACCTAACAAGATGTACGTAAACCAAAAGGTACGCATGCGTAAATGGACGTACATTTGCATATGCGTACAATTGCACATACTTACATTTGCGCATACGTACTTTTGCGCTTACGTACCTTTGCGCTTACGTACATTTGCGCTTACGTACATTTAATCATACGTACTTTTGCGCTTATGTACATTTGCGCTTATGTACATTTGCGCATACGTACATTTGCGCTTACGTACACTTGCGTATACGTACATCTACACTTACGTACATTTGCGCTCACGTACATTTGCGCATACGTACTTTTACGCATACGTACATTTGCGCTTACGTACATTTGTGCATACGTACATTTGCACATACGTATTTTTGCGCATACGTACGATGGGGTCTGAAAGTTGATAAAGATGTAGATGGCGCTGAGAGTCAATGGTCACCCAGCCTTCTTTGGCGAACCTAAAGCGCTATGTTTTGTGGGTTAGGGAGGGCAGAATCTTTATATTTAAAAAGCCTATTGTACATTTTGTAAGCAGCGTATGTTGTTTGCGCGTATTTAATTATGTTGAATGTACTTCAGACACGTCTAGTTTGCTGGAATATTTACCATTAGTGCGCTAGAAATTAGGAGAAGAAAGCCAGAAGTATGGGTGTATGTGCGGTTCCCGGCTGCCATAAACGTGATCCATCTATCAGGTTTCCAGCAGACTGCAAGGTAAGAAGGCAGAAAATTGATTTGAAAAACAACTATTGTTTGACTGTAAGGACAAAGATAAGAACTATAAGAAAAATGGATCCATGATAGGTAGGTACTACGCCTGTAGGAAAGCTGTGGAAATGTAGGAACCAGGGTTGGCTAAATACCGGTAAAAACTAGTTTATGTCATGTCAGTGGCAGAAACCATGGCTGGTATTTACCAGTATTTACCAGTATAAAGTGGTTAATACCAGTATAAATGAGTCAACACCACTGGTTTATACCGGTTTATACCAGTAAAAACCATCCTGTGGCAAAAACTGGTCAACCCTGGTAGGAACAGTTATCTAAGTAGGTTGAGGTATGGGGAAGTAATATTATATTAGCTTAAAGATTATTAAATGCATCCACCAATATTATGCACATATTGTTTGTGAATGCATCATTAATTTATTGTAAAATCTTTATTGCAAACCCCTGCAAAAAGGACTCCAAAAAAGTTACCATAGTTACCCTGGCCATGGTTGAGGTGGCCACAGCATATTCTCCACCCATGCTGCTTCCCTTACCTTACCTTAAGTACCTATTGTCGGGTAAAAATTACGCCAAAAAGTTGGTCCTGATTATAACAAAACATTACCCTTTCCTTATCTCAGTCCTGTTGATTCAGATTAGAGTCGTTGGTAAAAAGAGAATAATGAAAATCACCCACACAAACACACACACAGATGCACATATCACATGCACCCATGCATACACAACACCCACACCCCACACCAGTGGCGTCGCCACGAAATTCTTCCAGGGGGGGGGGCAAGGTCGAAAGGGGGCCTCCTGTTACCCGAAAGGGGGCCTCCATTGTGTTAGGGTCTCATATTGTTTTTAGGCTCTTATACTATGGTTCGAGGATGGGGAACATGATTTCATATTGGTTTTTGTTTGTTCTTGGCATGGTGCATCATTTACTCAAAACGCAATAGCACTAATCATTTTGGCTGAAAACTGGGCCATACCAGGGTATAAATAAGTAATATTTCGATAAATGCATAAGTGCCAAAACAAACCATCGTCTCAATGCTTTCTCGAATCTTCCCGCTGGCCTCTAGATTGCAGCGAGCTGGCGGGGCTGGTGCTAAGCATATCTTACAGATATCTGCCATTGATCAACCCACTTTTAAGTCCTCCAAGTCTAACTGAATATAGCTAGATTCATCACTACTGTTATTTATTCCCATCAGCTTGATGTCATAAGCAAAGCTTGAACGACCATTTCTCAGTCCAAGGACGACAATTTCGTAAAGGTGACAACGAGAAGTGGATTGCATTAGTTTTTTTAGCGTCATCTTAGGAATTTGTTTATTTTTATAACATTTGGTGCTGGCTGCAAGGCAACTGTCACACGAGCTAAAATATATCCTCAGCGAATAAATTCACGGCAAGAACAAGCATTGAACACCAATGCATAAATGACAATGCAACAATGCAACAATTTCAGTACATACATATTCCAAGCCTTCAAAGTCCACGCCGTCACGCCCATCGTTTTCGCTGTGCTGTACCGTTTTGTAAATGACGTTGAGAAGGTATGGAAGCTGGGAAGCTCTAATCATGCAGGCTGTTAGTTAATTAGTGAGTTATTGTGGTTTAGGGGCGCATCGCATGCAGGCTGTAATAACAGAAAAGAAGTTTGTTGGAAGAAAATGCATTTAAAAACATCATTCATCCCATTTCATATGGGGCATGGATGTTGTATTGCATGCTTATGAGGGGTAATTTGTCCCCTCAATGTTGGCTTTTCCCCATGGGCGTATGTTTCGGAAACTTATTGAGGGACCAGTGGAGTACCTATATTCGCGTCAAGCAGGAGAGGGCAAACGGATTTGCGGGGGGGAGGGCACCTACGCCCATTAAAAAGTCCTTGGATTTCGACCGCTATTTTGTCAAAGGGTACATTTCGAAATAATATAATTAGTCATCAACTAAATTGTCCTGTGGAGGGGCCTAATCTACTACTATGGTTTCTGATTGGTCGGATTTCAACCCTAACTCCACCACTCAGTTCTAAGGTTTTCTTTTGGTATCCCTTGATAAGTTACCTCACACTGCTGAAATTACACCTATACCACAAACCCTGATCGGTATCCCAAAAAATCAAGCTGGAGCCCTCCAAAAAAGGAGAGATTCCAGCAAATAAATGTCGGGGTCAGGAAAATGGCTCTGTTGCACCGAACATTTTTTCAAGATGCCTTCAAAAATTGCGTATGACTCCGAAAAGCATACCGGATCTCGAAAAATCGAGGTGGGATACATGCCGTCAGAGGTTCGAAAAATCAGGCTGGGATTCGGACTTTTAATAAAAAACAGAAAAGATCCACAAAAATCGCGTTGAGCCCAGAAAGCTGGCGTTGGGTCTCCGAAACTACGTGCCTGGGCGTTATAAGTCGCGGTGGGAACCAGAAAAAATCGCACCGAAGCCCCGAAATCATACTGGGGCCCCACAAATGTGTGTCAGAAGCCCCAAATATAAACAGCGGGATCCTAAGAGTACAACGTTGCCAGAAAGTACAACTAACCCTCCAAAGCGCACAAAAGTCTCCCAAAAAGCGATAGGGCCTTAAAACATGCGTTGCAGCCCTAAATAAACATACCGGGAGCTCTAAGAAAAATACACTCGCAAGGCAAGCTCGCAAGGCGCACAGGGGCCATGAGAACGCACAAGGGCCTGGAAAAGAGGCTGGGGCCACGAAAGGCAACATGGTTCCAAAACGTACAAAACGACCGGGAGCTAAATAAACACATTGGGATCTTCGAAAACAGCTCGACACGTAAAAAATACTCGGTGCACAAAAAAAACGCAACAAAGCCCTAAAACGAGCAGGGTTTAGAAGATGTATTAGGCCCATAACTTCAAAGTAAAATGTATTACCCACCACTTTAAAATACAAAATTTTACAATTTCAGGCATCGCAGTTCATAGCACCCGGTCGCCACAACGGCAACGTGAGTGCACGTGCACACCCATTTTTCGTATTCGGTGCATTCGCCACACTTCGTGCGATGCTATGGTTTCTGCTAGGCCTTCTGCGTTTTGCTAATTGCTGCCACATGATAGACTTGCACCATATTTGCCGTGATGGAATGATTCCCCTGGGCGTTCGCTTCGAAAAGTCGATTGATTAAATTCGATCATTAGTTTCCTACTTCCCACATTTTCTGGTAGCTATGAAATGCGGTTTCCGCTGAGTTTTGATGCACTTCATATCTTTGCTGCTATCCTCCCAGATTGGATACCGAACCGAGGCCAAGCCTCAGCGTTTTTTTTTACCCGTTGCGTCTTTCTTGGTCTATGATTGTGTATTATGGTTCCAATCCATTTTTGTTAGGGGCCTAAAGCATTTTCGAGCCCCTTGCTCGTTTTAGGGTTTGTTGAATTTTTGTACACCGAGGATTTTGACGTGTCAGGGCGTTTTCGAAGATCCCGATGTGTTTATTTAGCGCCGGTCTTTTTGTTTGTTTTGGAACCATGTTGCCTTTTGCGGCCCCAGCCACCTTTTCAGGCTATTGTGCGTTATCATGACCCCTGTGTGCCTTGAGAGTTTTCGGTGTATTTGTTAGACCTCCCGGTATGTATATTTATGGCTGCAACGCTTGTGTTAAGGCCCTGTCGATTTTGTGAGACTGTGGGCTTTCGAGGGTCAGTTGTATTTTCGGCCCCCGCTGTGCTCTTAGGGTCCCGATGTGTTTATTTTGGGCTTCTGACGCACACTTGTGGGGCCCAAGTACAATTTTGGGGTTTCGGTACGACGTTTCTAGGTCCCAGAGTGGCTTATCGCACCAAGGTGCGTGGTTTCGGAGACCCAACCCCAGTTTTCTGGGCTTAATACGATTTTGTGAAACTTTTCTGATTTTTTTGTAAAGTCCGAATCCCGGCCTGATTTCTCGAGCACTTGGCGCCATGTTTTTGTATCCCACCTCGATTGTTCGAAATCCGGTTTGTTTTTCGGTGCCGTACGCAATTTGTGAAGGCATCTGATAATATGTTCGGTGCTCCAGAGCCATTTTTTTAACCTGGGCATTTAGTTGTTGGAATCCATCCTTATTTTGGAGGGCTCCAGCTTGATTTGTGTTTGTGTTTGTGGTCACGCTGTGCTTACGTGTGACCCTAGACGGCAATTTTGTAGAGCCTCGACGGGACTACCGATGGGAATTGTGGGTCCCAAGCGCGATATTTGGGGGGCCCGGTTCGAGTTTGTGCGATGCGTTGTATTTAGCTGTGGCCCCAACGCGATTTTGGCGGTTCCTGTCGCAATTTTTCGGGCCTCGGAGCGAATTTTCCGGGGCTCGCCGTATTTATTTGGAGACCCATACGCGAATTCTGGTGGACCGACGCGAATTTTGGTGGCCCCAGCGCGATTTTTGAGGTTCCGACACGATTCTTGGGAGCTTACCCCTCTCAGGATGGAGGGGTCATTTGCCCCTTTGATATAGCACTGCGGCCACTGAAGGAGTTTTTTTCCGTCCCAGAGTGGCATTCCGGTTAAAATTGATTTTGGGGGCAGCTGCAACTTTTGGGGCCCCGGCGCGACCTTCTGGGCCTCCAGTGTGATTTTCAAGGGCTGCGACGCGAATTTTTTGGTTCCAATGTGATCTTTTGGGCCCCGACATCATTTGCTTGGATCCCTAGCGCGAGCTATAGCGGCCTCGACACTTTTTGGGGTCCAATGCGTTTTGGATGCTTTTGGCGTCACTGTTGGGCCCCCAGAGTGATTATTCTTGTCCGGATTGTTCTTCGTTGCTCCGGCTTCATTTGTTTTCGTCCTAATGAGACTGTGGCACGGTACGACCTGTCGTGCCCCTGGCATGATTTTCGTGGTCCGCGCGTGAATTTGTGGTACCCCAGGCTCAGCGTAATTTGCGGGGGCCCCGGCCGGATCTTTCGGGGCCCATATCGTGATTTTAAAATACCCAGACTCGACTCTTACTATTTCTTAGGGGGTTCTTCTTACAAATTATAGGCCTCCTGTCTCGTCGTCTCATTTCCTAGAGCCTTTTTACCGGTTTTCGATGTCTCCTTGTGTGTCCTACCCTCCTCCATATTCAATGGTCCTCCTCTCCCGTCTTGGTGGGCCTCCTCTTGCATTCTGGGGCCCCTTTAACATGGCATGGGGCTTCCTCTCATCTTCGAGGGGCATTTTCTGCCAAATTAGGGGCCTCTTGCCACGCCTCGTGTGCCTCCTCCTTTATCCTAGCAAAGCCTTACCCGTCTTGAGGGATCTTCAATTTTGGAAACCTCACCTCCTTCCATACCTGCTATCACTCCCATCTTAAGGGCCTCCTCTCATTTCATGGGAACTCTTTCCGGTCTTCGTGACCTCATTTGGTCCTAGAGACCTACTCCTTCCCGAGTCCGGCAGGTGCCTCATTTCTCTTCTAGAGGCCTTCTTTTTAAAATTAGGGGCCTCCTCTCACGTCTTGGGGGCCTCCTGCTCTGCGTTATCCTGCTCTGCGCTCTGGATTCGATCTCTACCCTTCTTAGCCGTGGTCTCTTATCTCCTGGTGGATTCCTCTTCTCTCCCAGGCGCCGCCTCTGCTAAATTACTGGCAACCTTTCCTATCTTAGTGGCCTTGTTATTTCCCGGGAACCTTCTTAGCCGTCTTCGAGCCTTCTTTTCCGCTTGGGAGCCATCTCTCTTATCCAATGGCCTTTCTCTCCTATTTTAGGGGCCTCCTCGTTCATCATGGGGTCTCGTTTCCAATCTTGTGTCGTTCTCTTCCGAATTAGGTGCCTCCTGCCACGTCTCTGGATCATCCTTTTCTATCTCGGTGGAACCTCACCCGTTTGGGGCCTGCTTTTGCGTCTCCGAAACCTCATCTCATATCTTCATTCCTGTTCCGTCTTAGGGCTTCCTCTCATATTCTGGGGCCTCCTTTCCGGTGTTGGAGCCTCTTTTGCAAACCTGGTTGCCTCCGTGCGATTTTTGACACTCTCTTGATTTCTGGGGACTCCTACCCTCTCCTAGGTGACTCCTTTTTCAAATTAGGGGCCCCCTCTCACGTCATGGGGGCCTCCTTATCTGTGTCTGGAGCCTCATTATCCTCTTAGCAGGGTGCTTTTGCGTCCTAGTCCTAGATCTTCTCTTCCAGGTTCCTCCTCTTCCAAAATATGGGCCTCATCTGGCTGGTCTCGGTGGCCTTCTTTCATTCCTGCGGAAACCTTCTTACCCGTCTTGGGGCCCCTATTGTGTACGGAGAAGTCTCCCCTATCAGGTCTTAATTTTATATTGCAGGGGCATCCTCTTCCGTCTTGGGGGCCTCATTTTCCAACTTAAGAATATCCTGCCACCCATCGGAAGCCTTTTCGTCTAACCTGGGTGGCTTCTTGCCCGTCTCGGTGGCATCCTTTCTGTCCTGAGGGCCTCCTTTTCGTGCTGGGGTCTCCTTTTCGTCCTAGGGCCTCCTTTTCGTCCTGGGGGCTACCTTCCTATCTCTGTTCTCTGTTCTACGTCTAGTCCTACGCCCTTTTCGTCCTTGGGTGCATCCTTTTCGTTCTAGGGGCCTCCTTTTCGTCCTGGGGCCTCCTATTAGTCCTGGGGGCCTCCTCCCAATCTCTGTTCTACATCTTGGGGCATCCTTGCGTTATGTGGCATCCTTTTCGTCCTGGGGGCCTCCTTTTCGTCCTGGGGGCCTCCTTTTCGTCCTGGGGGCCACCTCACAATCTCTGTTCTACGTCTGAGGGGCCTCCTTTTCGTCCTGGTGGCCTCCTTTTCGTCCTGGGGGCCTCCTTTTCGTCCTGGGGGCCACCTCACAATCTCTGTTCTACGTCTTAGGGGCCTCCTTTTCGTCCTGCGGGCCTCCTTTTCGTCCTGGGGACCTCATCCCAATCTCTGTTCTACGTCTTTGGTGCATCCTTTTCGTCCTGGGGTTGGTTGGTTGATTGTTGGAGTGTAGGGGCGCATGGACTGCGTCTTTCGTCCTGGGGGCCTCCTTTTCGTCCTGGGAGCCTTCTTTTCGTCCTGGGGGCCTCCTTTTCGTCCTGGGGGCCTCCTTTCGTCCTGGGGGCCTCCTCCCAATCTCTGTTCTACGTCTTGGTGTCTTCCTTTTCGTCCTGGGGCCTCCTTTTCGTCACGGGGCCTCCTTTACGTCCTGGGGGCCTCGTCCCAATCTCTGTTCTACGTCTTGGGGGCTTCCTTTGCGTTATGGGGCATCCTTTTCGTCCCGGGGGCCTCCTTTTCGTTCTGGGGCCATCTCACAATCTCTGTTCTACGTCTTTGGGGCATCATTTTCGTCCTTTGGTGCATCCTTTTCGTCCTGGGGTTGGTTGGTTGATTGTTGGAGTGTAGGGGCGCATGGACTGTGTCTTTCGTCCTGGGGGCCTCCTTTTCGTCCTGGGGGCCACCTCACAATCTCTGTTCTACGTCTTAGGGGCCTCCTTTTCGTCCTGGAGGCCTCCTTTTCGTCCTGGGGGCCTCCTTTTCGTCCTGGGGACCACCTCACAATCTCTGTTCTACGTCTTAGGGGCCTCCTTTTCGTCCTGGTGGCCTCCTTTTCGTCCTGGGGGCATCCTTTTCGTCCTGGGGGCCTCCTTTTCGTCCTGGGGGCCACCTCACAATCTCTGTTCTACGTCTTAGGGGCATGCTTTTCGTCCTGGTGGCCTCCTTTTCGTCCTGGGGGCCTCCTTATCGTCCTGGGGGCCAACTCACAATCTCTGTTCTACGTCTTAGGGGCCTCCTTTTCGTCCTGGAGGACTCCTTTTCGTCCTGGGGGCCTCCTTTTCGTCCTGGGGACCTCATCCCAATCTCTGTTCTACGTTTTTGGGGCATCCTTTTCGTCCTTTGGTGCATCCTTTTCTTCCTGGGGTTGGTTGGTTGATTGTTGGAGTGTAGGGGCGCATGGACTGCGTCTTTCGTCCTGGGGGCCTCCTTTTCGTCCTGGGAGCTTCCTTTTCGTCCTGAGATCTCCTTTTCGTCCTGGGGCCTCCTTTTCGTCCAGGGGGCCTGCTTTTCGTCCTGGGGGCCTCGTCCCAATCTCTGTTCTACGTCTTGGGGGCTTCCTTTGCGTTATGGGGCATCCTTTTCGTCCTGGGGGCCACCTCACAATCTCTGTTCTACGTCTTAGGGGCATCCTTTTCGTCCTGGTGGCCTCCTTTTCGTCCTGGGGGCCTCCTTTTCGTCCTGGGGGCCACCTCACAATCTCTGTTCTACGTCTTAGGGGCCTCCTTTTCGTCCTGGGGCCTCCTTTTCGTCCTGGGGACCTCATCCCAATATCTGTTCTACGTCTTTGGGGCATCCTTTTCGTCCTTTGGTGCATCCTTTTCGTCCTGGGGTTGGTTGGTTGATTGTTGGAGTGTAGGGGCGCATGGACTGCGTCTTTCGTCCTGGGGGCATCCTTTTCGTCCTGGGAGCTTCCTTTTCGTCCTGGGGGCCTCCTTTTCGTCCTGGGGCCTCCTTTTCGTCCTGGGGGCCTCCTCCCAATCTCTGTTCTACGTCTTGGTGCCTCCTTTTCATCCTGGGGCCTCCTTTTCGTCCTGGGGGGCCTCCTTTTTGTCCTGGGGGGCCTCCTTCCGATCTCTGTTCTACGTCTTGGGGCCTCCTTTTCGTCCTTGGGTGCATCCTTTTCGTCATGGGGTCTCCTTTTCGTCCCGGGGGCCTCCTTTTCGTCCTGGGGGGCCTCCTCCCAATCTCTGTTCTACGTCTTGAGGCCTCCTTTTCGTCATGGGGGGCCTCCTCCCAATATCTGTTCTACGTCTTGGGGCCTCTTTTTTCGTCCTGGGGGCCTCCTTTTCGTCTCGGGGGCCTCCTTTTCGTCCTGGGGGCCTCCTCCCAATCTCTGTTCTACGTCTTGAGGCCTCCTTTTCGGCATGGGGGCCTCCTCCCAATCTCTGTTCTACGTCTTGGGGCCTCTTTTTTCGTCCTGGGGGCCTCCTTTTCGTCCTGGGGGCCTCCTCCCAATCTCTGTTCTACGTCTTGGGGCCTCCTTTTCGTCCTTGGGTGCATCCTTTTCGTCCTGGGGTCTCCTTTTCGTCCTGGGGGCCTCCTCCCAATCTCTGTTCTACGTCTTGGTGCCTTCTTTTCGTTCTGGGGCCTCCTTTTCTTCCTGGGGGGCCTCCTTTTCGTCCTGGGGGCCTTCTTCCAATCTCTGTTCTACGTCTTGGGGCCTCCTTTTCGTTCTTGGGTGCATCCTTTTCGTCATGGGGTTTCCTTTTCGTCCCGGGGGGCCTCCTTTTCGTCCTGGGGGCCTCCTCCCAATATCTGTTCTTCGTCTTGAGGCCTCCTTTTCGTCATGGGGGGCCTCCTCCCAATATCTGTTCTACGTCTTGGGGCCTCTTTTTCGTCCTGGGGGCCTCCTTTTCGTCCCGGGAGGCCTCCTTTTCGTCCTGGAGGCCTCCTCCCAATCTCTGTTCTACGTCTTGAGGCCTCCTTTTCGTCATGGGGGCCTCCTCCCAATCTCTGTTCAACGTCTTGGGGCCTCTTTTTCGTCCTGGGGCCTCCTTTTCGTCCCGGGGGGCCTCCTTTTCGTCCTGGGGGCCTCCTCCAAATCTCTGTTCTACGTCTTGAGGCCTCCTTTTCGTCATGGGGGCCTCCTTTTCGTCATGGGGCCTCCTTTTCGTCCTGGGGGCCTTCTCCCAATCTCTGTTCTACGTCTCTGATAGAGACCTGATTATATTTCCTGGTGGCCTCGTCAGTTTTGAGGCCTCATTGACAGCATGATATTCTGTCCCGTCGGCCTCCTTGCTCACCTTTTTTGCTGTGCATTTGCGGATAGGGGCCTCCTCAAATTTCAGGGGGCGGCGCCCCCCCCCTGTTTCACGGTAGGGGGGCGACTGCCCCCCCTGCCCCCCCGGTGGCGACGCCCTTGCCCCACACTCACCCAACAATCTCACCAAAAGCCAGCACATGCATTTTTAACAGTAGGTGGGTAGAGATCTCTTACCTCTGGACCAGCTCTTCCTTCCTGCCCTTTGTGGATGCATGCCTTTCCCTTAATAAGCTTGAAAGTTGAAGTGTTGTGAAACTCCCATAAAAATCCCTATCACTATACATGTCCATAATTGCGCCTAGTACCTACCACCGTAACGTGCAGTCAATAGCAAAGCACTTGCCAGCTCAGACGCGTATGTTCTACCCAAGCTAGTGGCCAGAGTCCGATAATTGGCGAGTTCCTGGCACACTGTAACCCATGAACAACCTTTCTTCAACACAATATTTCCGAAATCCTTGGCCTAAATGACTTGCAATCCTAATAAAAGCCACATGCCAACACCGACTCCCGGCAACCCCACGCAAAATGCACAGCAAAGATGGCCGACGCCTCCTCGTCGGGTGACTATTGCGTACAGCGCCGCCCTGGTGGCCAAATCGTAGCTTTCAGACCCCATTGACATACGTACATCTGCGCTTACGTACATTTGCTTACGTACATCTGCCATACTTACATTTGTCCTGACGTACATTTGTCCTATAATCGAGGTGGTGTCGGGTGGTGATAAATTACCCCTGTTTTAGTGTTGCATCGTCCTCCTTGAAACTATACCGCCAGGCGATATCATGGCTCGTGAGTTATAGCTTGCCGAGTTACATAGCGTTAAACTATAGTTCAAATTGCACTTAGTCAATGTTCGACGGACCATAACACCGTTCGTTTTCATATTTAAGGAGGAGGGATCGTAACGTAGGATACGTGGATGGGCTCTTTCGAAAAGCAATATTTTAAAAGTGTTAATTTTATTCTCCGAAATGTTGAAGTTCTACTAAAACAAACTTAGAGTATTCTATATATTTTCCATTATTTCTGGCATGGGAAGATAATTGTGAGGTCGAAATTTCTAAGAGGAAAAATGTTCAATCTTAGTAGTTAATTACATTTTATCCAAAATTATTTGCAAAAAAACAAACAAACGTTTTTCATGATATCTAAGCCTTTCATTGTGTTAGCTGTAAAAGAATGCCATATTCGTGATCAGCTCGTTAACCGGTATCAGGCAAAAATGTCGGAGAAATTCTATCAATAGGAGAACAAATGAACATTTTTGGACATTGCTCCTTCCACGAGTATATGTCATGACTGCTCATGTCCAACGTTACCGACCGATTTCCAATACTAGAGCGTTGATCAACTGAGCATGAAATGGTTTATCTTTTATCTCCCTGCCGAAGCCAAATTTCCTTTCTTCGTCGCCAGCCGGATTGGGAGGAATTGATCAGAATTTGAAAATTCAAAGACTCATCACTACGTGAAAACATTGCAGACCTTTTTTCTCCCGTCTCTTGTTAGCTGATGGTGATACCCGTCTGGAAAAAACATTTCCGCATAATATTGCCTACGCGAAGCCACACAAATTACATATGTTAAACCTATCTAAGCACAGTGGTGAAAATACATTACAAAGTGCTTTCAAATATGTTTAGTAGAATGCGAATGAACCCATTTTTCACGACTAATCGAACGGTGGTCGACAATTTAAGATCCGTCCAAAGCGTCGGGAGTGATGAGCATAAAACCGATCATTCATTCCCGAAAACGGCGAAAACACGAAAAAGGCTATTACGGGATGGCCACTAGCGGCCAACCGAAACATTTTCTGTCTTTGTTTTTCAGGGTTTTTTTCTGTCGGGAACCAAGCATTCCATCGGTAACTTTTGGAGTGATTAAGATTATAAATTTCAAAAACCGTTTTCCAATGATATGTCAACGACAGGCGGTATCCAATTTCAGGCGACCTTGAACCCAAAGTTACTGGACGATCTAGCAAAATGAGATATCACAAGAAAGGCCATTTATGGGGCTGTATTTCACTTCGGCCATATTTATCTTTACTTACCAACGATAAGCAGTTATTAACGTTCGAAGTTAGGGTATTCTTCGGACATAAAATGCTTGTAGAATCCAAATTGTGTACGAGAAGGAAAATCCTTATTTCGGACCACATAGCCTTTGGGGAGTTCTACCAAATTATATTGGAGCAAAGGGTACTGTTTGAACTTTGTCATGTCAGGCCAATGGGATCAAACAAATTAGCACTTAAGTCACCCACTCCTAACATAGCGCTTTATAATCCTTCTAGATGTATGTCATATGGGCTACTTTTCACGGTGCTTCCCCTGGTAAAATGAAATTGAAGATCCGTCGAGAACATTCCACGCTATGTGCATCTCTATACTCAGGTATGTTTTTGACCTCCACGGTCGGTAAGCTAAATAAGTCGAAATCAAATAGAAATAGCGATAAATGTCAAGTAGTATTGAAACGAGCATCTTTCACTTCTAGCACAAAAGCTTCTATGTTTGCCTGTTTTCTCGCTATACATGGAAAAATTTGAGGAAAATGATGGATAGAGCAAAACTTAACATACAATATCTCTATCAGTTGGAGAGCTGGAGCGAAACACATACGTTTTATGGACCCAACGCGTCATATTACGTCTGGGAAAATAAACTTTAAATGTGAAAATATTCCGACACCAAATATTTTTTTTTAAACATCATCCGTCAATTTTTCCTTGCCGTGGTCCTTGGTAGACATTTCGCTCTGGACGGCTGAATTCATGCCGAAGATGCACAAACTTGATGAGCTTGTGTTTCCTGTGAAGAGGGGAAGGATGCAAACATACTAACAAAAATCAAATGTGCAGTTGGGATCCAAAATCTGGAGCACATTTTTGACGCTGGACAAATTTTCTTCGAACACATGTCACTGAGAACCTAGAACAATAATAATCCACCGGTTCTCAACACATTTATTTCTATGTCACATGCCACAACATAACATTTCCCGCAAAATTTGGACACAGATATGGTCGTTTTTCGGATGATAATTTTCAACGTTGTTAGACGCATGATGCATTACTATAGGATGCGCCAGACAATTGTGCATCCAGCCATATACCATATTTTTCCCTAACGTGTTCACACAAAGGTGCAGCTAGTGTATCAGTACATTTTTTACGGCATTGGCCAAATATGGATGCATGCAACCATTCCTAGATGACGAGGAGTTTCTTGCAGGAAAAGCCCGAGATAGCAGATTCATCTGCATTGATGTGCATCATTTTATGTCGTTACATTACTTCAGAAAATGTTTGAAAAATGGTTTTAAAACACAAATAATTTCACACGCTACATTTGGACCCCTAACATCGATTTTTCGAACACAATTTTCATTCCATCTTACGCAGTGGTAAATTGTACCCTATAAATAGATGTCGGGTATTAATTAAGTTAGCGAATTCATCCCGAAAATATACAAAGGGCTAAGCATTTTTGTGTATTGTCTAAAATAATAATTCGATACTTGTGATGTTGAGCAGACAGCTACGATGCAGGTTTATCTAACGAAGCATGCCTTATTACCATTCACTAATTATTAAAGAATTGAGTGCGTCTCGAGTCTATTCGTGCTTTATTTCAGCTATTTCCCGGCACTGCAGCGTGGATGCCTCAAAACGTTACGGGCAAAAACATAAACAGAGGGGATATTCGTGCTCAGGAATGCATCCGACGTCTAAAAATGCCAACTTATCTGTTTCGGAGGAGCATGAATAATGCAAAATTTAGAAACGTTGCTTTTCATTTTCTGTGATTAGTGAAAACCCTTCGTAAATTCTGCTGTAGACGGCTGAATTGTAGTTGCACGTCAACAAATTTAGCGTCCCTGTGTTCAGGCTGACCTTGAAAATGGGAAAATCGATCAAAATTGTGCAAGGACTTTTTCAGGTCCAAAGTTCTGAAAAGACTCTGAACGAAACTTTTTCCAAATGAGTTCTTTGAAATCGGGATTCCATTCTTCAATTCCAAACATATTTACTTCTGAGTCACATGTCGAAAATGAATGTTTCCGTCAAAAATTGGGACAAAAACGTTGCTCCTTTTTTGGAATAACTTCCCAAGTTGTTATTTCTCTGACAGAAGATGCATCAGCAAAACATGCGCCCTTTAATTGTACGTCCAGCCAGATACAACATTTTGGCCTATCATGCATACGCCAAGGTAACTTTGGTGTGTAAATAAGCAACGTATTTTTACGATGCATACGAAAACATGGATGCATATAATACTTCCTCCGTCAAAAAAAAATGTTCCTTTCAGTAGAAATCTGAAAGATCAGTTTCATGTACAATCAATGTGGACTACATTATACTGTGATATCAGGCTATGTAATGTTTGGGAATAAGTTCGAGGAACACAAATCTAATTTTACACCGAATTTTGACCATTCAAATCCATTTTACTGAGACATTTTCTATAACATATTACGTACCGATTACTTCCACACCAGAACATATATGTTTGATGCTTGTAAGTTTTCGTTACAAAATGCATACATGCTCATGCATCATTTTTGGGTCGCAAGAATGTGCAACGTGGTACATCCCAGGTCGGAGACTTAGCATGATACAGATATATCTAACCGTATATCACTCGTCATCATGCAATAAGTAGTACGGTTTTAGGGTGCCTCGAGTATATGAAGAATTTTTCAGCTGACTCCGGGTATCGACGCGGTAGTAACTTGAAAAGTGTTGGACGAAAATGAAAACAGGGGGCATATTCGTGCCCGGCGAGGCATTCTTCGCCTAGAAACATCAACGTTTTGAAGGAACATGTATAATGAACAATTTGATATGCCGCTTTTCATGCTGTGTAATTATTAAACTTCTTCGTTATTTCGGCCTTAGATAGCTGACTTTTCATCGCACGGCAACACATTCGGCGTCCCAGTGTTAAGACTAACAGTATAAGGTGACAACAATATGCGAAATATTTTCAATTACAATTTTGTTCACCAAAATTTTGCCAAAATGTTCTCACTTCTGGACGATCATTTTCGAAAACAGATCTCCGTGTCAAGTGGTGTCAAGTGCTGTCAAGTGAAGACAAGTCAAGTCAAGCCAAGTGATGTCATCAAACAACAATTCCAAGCACGTTTACTTCTTAGTCCTTCGTCGAAAAATGAATAATTCCCGCAAACAATGTGACTAATAAGTCGGGTGAGTTTTGAAGGCATACTTTTGTAAGTTATTGTTTTATTAGACAAATCAGGATTGCATGTAGGGTTTCCGAATCAAGATTTGGTGGGAAATCCCGGATTTGCTGACAGTTGCGGCGCACGTGCGACATTTCCTTTCAATACCCAAAAACGTATGCCACATCGGCGTGGGCTGCGTCGTTGCATGAGAGACTCGAAGAGGGCTCGCTGTTATTTGCGAATTTATTGGATTGAACAAGCAATTGGCAGATAAATGTGCAAGTTGCATACAATAGTCGATTCGTCATGGATCGTGAAGCAGACGCCGCTCTTGGGGTTGCCTTGCTGTTAACTGTGCTGGCGACGACGGGGGAAGCAGGAAATGGACGCGGAGTGAATGCTACCATGTGCTTCAACTCCTGGGAAATCCTTTCTAAGCCGGATTCGGATATCCAATCCAGTTAGCTGACGAAGGCGTTTCCATGACTTCGGAAATCTAGATTGGTTAGGAAAGCCGGATCTGCTAGTGCCATGGAAACGGGGCTACTGATGAAATTGTCTATGGTAGCACAATGGGCATGGTTGGAGGAGTTTGTAATTGTTGAGGTGTGTGTTATGCAATATCAGGTGAATGGTGCTAGATAGGCTGGGATATATAGCTTCTAAGGAACTTGAGATAATGGATTAATTGGGGTGAGAGCATGTACTTTTCTAGTATCTTTTCTAGATAGGCTTAGCCCACATGGGCCCCTGTGGCTCTTATTAAGCCTTAACACTTTATTATTTTATGACTTTAAGGTTTGCTTGAAAGTACAAACAAGATTGTGGAGTAGCAAGTTTGAAGGAAAATATGATATCTGCATTTGATCACCGAAAAATTATTGGGACATTTGTTTAAATGTGCTAAATGAACTCTTGGAATTTAGCCATCCAATGCAATGCATATGAATGGGACTCAGATGATGGGACCTCATTGTTGGTGCAAATGCTTACTTTTAAATTTGTGAGCGAAATACCACCAAAAATTGACTGAGTTTGGAATCATGACATAACAATTAATGTTGGAAATGTACAATAAAAATGCAATCTAACGTCACCTAGCCTAACCTGTTCGAGAAGACAATATTCCCAAAAGTAAAACTTGTGAAATTTAAATTGTTTTCACACAATTTTCCAAGCTAAAAATCCAACCGTACCTATCATAACACCTGCTTTTGAAGAAAAAAAATATATAAATCATTTTGAAAACTTCTGTTTAACTTAGGAAATTTTCCAACTGGAAAAACCTAAACTAACCTGACTTCACCTAATGAAACATAACCCTTATGGAGGCAAAATGTGTACAAACCTTGTCTTGGTGTACATGTTAAAGCAAAACAATGCCAAATTTGCACTCTTCATCCAGGATTACAGTGTACATATCCATCCCTAAATTCATAAAGTCATAAAGTGTTAAGGCTCAGTAAGAGCCACAGGGGCCAATCTGGGTTAAACCTATCTAGAAAAGGTACTAGAAATGTATATACTCTCACCCCAATCAATCCCTTATCTCAAGTTCATAGGGAGCTATATATCCCTGTCTATCTAGCACCATTCACTTACTATTGCATAACACACTAAACAATTACAAACTCCTCCCATCATACTCATTGTGCTACCATAGACAATCTCATCAATATCACATCCAGAAGGAAGGTGCTGAATCCATTGCTAGGTACACCCTATATAAAGTTATAAAGCATTTAGACTTAACACGCGCACTGGAGTTGGGGGGCGAAAACCGCCCACCCCTCCGGTTTTTCATAAGTAACTGCAGATTTTACCGGTCGATATACGCGATTTCCCGCGTACCTGCTGATAAATGAACGGCGCGTCGTTTAAAGCAAGAAAAGTGGAAATCGCCCGATAATTTGTCAAGTTAGGGGCCGCTAAACTAAAAAAAAAAAAAAGCGCCAGACCACAAAAATCGGCGCTGATGCGCTTCCCGTATACTCGCAAAAGGGAGGTGTTCTTGGCAACACTAGCAATTTGTTTGATGTATATTGATATGCTATATAGTTTCAAGGACATGCTAAGTCACCGAAGTCAAGTCAGGTCAAGTTCATGACAGGTTAATGGAACCAAACTTGATCAACTGGAATGTTGTCATAAATGCACTACTGTTTGTCATTTGTACTGTTTGTCATTGCGTTTCCATACTTTATTCATGTACTTCATTACTTTCTTCACGAAGCCGATTGCTCCGAGCTGCCCGACGGAGCAATCGGGCGGGCTGCCCGGTTCCGGTAACTGGAACAGGTAACTGACCTGATAAAGTGGTGATATATAGGTGACCTGAGGTCAAATGTTGGGTCTAGCATCTGCATTGCATCACTAGTAATGTTCAAAACATCATTGAGGCCCATTTTTGAGCATTTAAACACAATCACAGCGATCGATAACGATGGAAAGCCAAGCCACGCAAAACCAGAAAATTTTGCCAATTTGATCGCATTTCGCCTTCAAGATATTGACCTAAGGTCATGAAATTTACGCACAATAGAGTTCACTACCGTATCCATCCCCCCTGCGAATTTCGTTCCTCCAGCTTTAATAGGAGCCGAGATCTTAGGGGTGGCGGAATCCGTCCCCCTTCCAGTGCGCGTAATTTTCAGAGGCCCTCCAGGGCGCGTGTTAATAAGAGACCGAAAGGCCCATCCAGTTTAGTCTGTAAATGGAAGATACCTCAAGCCTGGTAAAAAGACCCATCCCCAACCATCCCACATCCTGAAGAAACCGGTCCTCCAATATCCCACACACCTATCAATGCCTATCTGCCCTAGCTATCCATCCCTATTCCCCTGCACTCTCTTAACACATGGGGATTGAATGCCTTATCAATAATTTTCAACTGCATCAATGCCTGGTTAAAGGGGTCTCTACCATGCACACTTACCTAACATAAATCTCACCCCATCCATCACAAATTAGAACTCACAAACAAGATTTTCCCGTCTAAAAGATTTGTCCACCCTACTTATAAATGCATTCAATGAGGAACTCCCCACAACATCAGTAGGCAGCCCATTCCACTGATCAACACCCCTTTGACTGAAGACCTGTCGTCGCTTAACTGTCCTACACCTCAACTTGTCTAACCTGAATTGATGATCCCTATGTGATACTCTGAACTGAAGAGCACCATTCAAATTGACCTGATCTAGTCCTTTAACAATTTTGTAAAATTCAATCATGTCCTTCCTTAATCTCCTATACTTGAGTGAGTACATATCCAATGCCACAAGCCTTTCTCCATATTATAAGTTACCTATTCCACTGATGCGTCTAGTTGCTTTGCGCTGCACTCTTTCTAACATGTCTATATCTTTTCCTATCTAGGGGCTCCATGCTTGTACAGAATATTCCAAGTGGGGTCGCACATATGCTAAGTAAAGTTTTGTCATGACTTCCTTGCTCTTATATATCACACATCTATTAATGCGTCCCAGCATTCTGAGTGCCCTGTTCCTAGCTGAGCTACATTGTTTTTATGCTTTAAGGTCTCTTGAAACCAACACACCTAAGTCCCTTTACTCTTCAATAACATCCAGTTCCTTCCCTCCCATGGTATATCTTAAAGTCTCACTTCCAGATCCCAGATGCATAACCTTACACTTGTCATAGTTGAAAGACATCTGCCATTGATCAGCCCACTTTTTAGGTGCTCCAAGTCTAGTTGAATATTTATAGATCAATCACAACTTTTTGCCACTCCTTATCAGCTTGATGTCATCAGGAAATTTGAACACTATTCCTCAGCCCTACCTCAATGTTATTCACAAATATGATAAAGAGAAGTGGCCCTAGAACAGAGCCTTGTGGTACTCCACTCAGAACAACCCTATCCTCAGGTACACACAGCAAAGAAGGGTTACGTGTACTACATCAAACTTGGTTCAGTGCACCAGCATACACTACTACAGCACAGGTCCATGGTGCGTTTCTTCACACACTGATAAATGCATACGAGATCAAACACAGGCATTTATTTCTGAAAATTATTGGTGGGTGTCAAATACATGGGAGACCGCAAAGGGATTGGGGCACACTCCATATAGTACTATGTTAAAATATAAATAATTGGGGGCAAAGCCAACCTTGAAGGGGCACTTGCACTCAGTTGGTTATTTGGGCTTAGAGGAGCATCAACTGCATTGGTCATACAGAGCCAAAGGCAGTTGCCCTCTCAAAAGCACATAACATAAAGCAACACCCCTTAGATCAAGCCATCAAGATGACCATAGGTAGCAGCTTGCAGAATGGCATCAGTATAAACATGCACATAAAATTGGTAGGTACCTAGGTAGGTAGGCAGGCAGGTAGGTACCTACCTATTGCATAAGTGCATAGGTAGGTTCTTACGTAGATAATACTAACGTTGAAATTAGCCACTTTGACTTTCAATCTACCTCTCCCCGTACACAAGCAGGCATGTGGGTAAATTTGTCTTAAAATGATTTTTGGGGGGTGAATTTCTCTTCAGAATACCATGTTCATGAAGGTGATGATATGGGACCACTTACTTTCTGTGCAAATGGATTAACAAAATTTGAAGAAAATATTGAACTTAAGGAACCTACACTAACGTAACTGGACCAAACCAAACCCATTTGTTTGCTTTATGGAGGCAAATGCATGTAAACACCTTTCTTGTTACCACCTTAATGCACAGTATACCAAAGACCCAAGAACAAATTTCACAAAAATGTTCAAAAACATTTGTAATATTTCTTTTCCAAAGCAGTTTAGGTTAGGTTAGGCCGGATTAGGCTTTTTATGTTTAGAATTTTCAGAAAATAAATTGCTTGACATTCTTCTACTTGTTTTAATTTGATTTTCTCCAAAGGTGAGTTAGAGTACGTTATGTTGCATTTGTTAATATTTTTACACTTCTTTTTATGCTCTGTTACCTATCTCAAAGCCACTTTTTTACAATATTTTGCTCACAACCCGAAAAGTAAGCATTTGCACAGCAAATAGGTAAGTGGTCCCATCATCTTAATCACCTTCATAAACATGGTACCTCTTCCAAATAAAAATTTTGACAAAAAAATACATTTTAAGACAAATATACCGGCATATGCAGTACGCATTAATTGCACAACACTCACCTGGCTAAAAAAATGATCCATTTTACCCAAGACTTTCACTGGTAGGCCACTATGACGTACTTTATTATGCTGCTTCATGGTAATCTAGCACCACGAAAGGAGTACCCATCATATTCACACTGGACTATCAGCCTGGACAGGACAAATCCCTTTAAATACGGCAACGCGACGATACAAACCAATGTATCACTTCCGCCGTCCGCGGGTGCACGGGTATTGAAACGTTGTCCCTGGTTATTTTGATTGAAACCAGGACGGTTAGAACACTGGAAAGTCCGAGTCAACGCCAATCCGTACTAGCTTAGTTAGCTTGAGTCCGCACAGCTTCGGCTTCAAAACGAACCTGGCGCTCAACCGGCGAAAAAAACGAACTCTACGCGGAACTGAAGTTATAGTGCTGCAATTAATTGTACTCCTCTGGAATACTCCCAAGGTTTTCAACACGTCACTGTCCAGCCTAGGGCCCTGGTGAGATTGATTCTGCGACGCGTCTCTCCACTGAAGGGACGTATCTGCTACCAAACGGGGTTTCCGAGTTTGTAACCTTTTTGTCCCCTGGGTGTGCATCCCACCATGTCGCGGTGTATACCCCAGCGTGTCTCGGTGTTTACTCCACGGTGTTGCGGTGTGCACCCCACCGTGACGCGGTGTATACCACACCATGTTGTGGTATGTACCACACCATGTTGTGGTATGTACCACACTATGTTGAGGTATGTACCACACCATATTGAGGTATGTACCACACCATGTTGAGGTATGCATCCCACCGTGTCGCACTGTGTACCCCACCGTGTTGTAGTGTGTAACCCACCGTGTTGCGGTGTGTACCCAACCGTGTTACGGTGTGTCCCCAACCGTGTAAGATATGTGCCCACCGAGGTACAGTTAGATACACACCCAGACACGATGGGGTACACACCGTAACACGGTGGTGTACAACGTGCGACACGGTGGGGTACACAACTTAACAAGGTGTAGTACACAACGTAGCACGGTGTGGTACACACCGCGACACTGTGGGGTGCACACCGTAACAAGGTATGGTGCACACCGCGACACGGTGGGGTACACACCGAGAGACGGTGGGGTAAACACCGCAACACCGTGGAGTAAACACCGAGACATGCTGGGGTACACACCGTAACACGGTGGGGTACACACCGCGAGAACGTGGGGTACACAACCCGACACGGTGGGGTACACACCGTAACACGGTATGGTGCACACCGCGACACGGTGGGGTACACACCGAGAGACGGTGGGGTAAACACCGCAACACCGTGGAGTAAACACCGAGACATGCTGGGGTATACACCGCGACATGGTGGGATGTACACCGCAACACGCTGTGGTACGCACCGTGAAAAGGTGGGGCACACACCGCACCAAGGTGGGGTACACACCGGGAGACCGTGGGCTGTACACCGAGATACGGCGGTGTTGTTGTTCTTCCAAAACTATCTCACGACTCATCTCAAATTCTCCAATGACTCTTCCAAACTCTCACTCCGCATTAACAAAACTCTTCCGTGACTCCTTTTAAACTCTCTGATGACTCATTCAGAATAACGTGGGCGCTAAACGATCGGATCGCCGCACCATAAAACCCGAATAATAAACGACGACAAACAAACATCACCTTACGTGACATTACCAGTTGAACATTTAGAAATACCGTAACACAGAGCATGTGCCTAAAGCAGGCATACCGTCAGAAACACGGAACGTACTTGACGCATGCTTCGGTGGCGATCACCGAAACATACGTCTCGTAGCGCGACGTGAACACCTTTTTTCCGTGAAGGATGTTGATTCAGTGATTAGCCAGATGGGCACATAGCCCACATTCTCACGGCGACCTATCGTTGCGAGGAAGGGCGAGCACTTCATTAGCCGCAATCGATCTGCGCAAAGGTTTGGACCGACTCCGTACCGCCGGCCCCAGTTAATGTCATTGTGTGGCCCCAGTGAATGTCATTGTGTGGCCTCAGTCAATGTCATTGTGTGGCCCCAGTCAATGTCATTGTGTGGCCCCAGTTAATGTCATTGTGTGGCCCCAGTTAATGTCATTATGTGGCCCCAGTTAATGTCATTGTGTGGCCCCAGTTAATGTCATTGTGTGGCCCCAGTCAATGTCAGTATGTGGCCCCAGTCAATGTCATTGTGTGGCCCCAGTGAGTGTCATTGTGCGGCCCCAGTTAATGTCATTGTGCGGCCCCAGTGAATGACATTGTGTGGCCCCAGTGAATGTCATTGTGTGGCCCCAGTTAATGTCATTGTGTGGCCCCAGTGAATGTCATTGTGTGGCCCCAGTCAATGTCAGTATGTGGCCCCAGTCAATGTCATTGTGTGGCCCCAGTGAGTGTCATTGTGCGGCTCCAGTGAATGACATTGTGTGGCCCCAGTGAATGTCATTGTGTGGCCCCAGTGAATGTCATTGTGTGGCCCCAGTGAATGTCCTTGTGTGGTCCCAGTGAATGTCCTTGTGTGGCCCCAGTGAATGTCATTGTGTGGACCCAGTGAATGTCAGTATGTGGCCCCAGTGAATGCCATTGTATGACCCCAGTGAATGCCATTGTGTGACCCAGTGAATAGCATTGTGTGACCCAGTGAATGTCATTGTGTGGCCCCAGTGAATGTCATTGTGTGGCCCCAGTGAATGTCGGTGTGTGGCCCCAGTAAATGTCATTGTGTGACCCAGTCAATGTCAGTATGTGGCCCCAGTCAATGTCATTGTGTGGCCCCAGTGAATGTCATTGTGCGGCCCCAGTGAATGTCATTGTGCGGCCCCAGTGAATGTCATTGTGTGGCCCCAGTGAATGTCATTGTGCGGCCCCAGCGAATGTCATTGTGTGGTCACAGTGAATGTCAGTCCGTGGCCCAAGTGAATGTCATTGTGTGGCCCCAGTGCATGTCATTGTGTAGCCCCAGTGGATGACATTGTGTGGCCCCAGTAAATGTCATTGTGCGGCCCCAGTGAATGTCATTATGTGGCCCGAGTGAATGTCATTGTGTAGCCTCAGTGAATGTCATTGTGTGGCCCCAATGAATGTCATTGTGCGGCCCCAGTGAATGTCCTTGTGTGGTCCCAGTGAATGTCCTTGTGTGGCCCCAGTGAATGTCATTGTGTGGACCCAGTGAATGTCAGTATGTGGCCCCAGTGAATGCCATTGTATGACCCCAGTGAATGCCATTGTGTGACCCAGTGAATATCATTGTGTGACCCAGTGAATGTCATTGTGTGGCCCCAGTGAATGTCATTGTGTGGCCCCAGTCAATGTCAGTATGTGGCCCCAGTCAATGTCATTGTGTGGCCCCAGTGAGTGTCATTGTGCGGCTCCAGTGAATGACATTGTGTGGCCCCAGTGAATGTCATTGTGTGGCCCCAGTGAATGTCATTATGTGGCCCCAGTTAATGTCATTGTGTGGCCCCAGTCAATGTCATTGTGTGGCCCTAGTCAATGTCATTGTGTGGCCCCGGTGAATGACATTGTGTGGCCCCAGTAAATGTCATTGTGCGGCCCCAGTGAATGTCATTGTGTGGCCCGAGTGAATGTTATTGTGTAGCCTCAGTGAATGTCATTGTGTGGCCCCAATGAATGTCATTGTGCGGCCCCAGCGAATGTCATTGTGTGGCCACAGTGAATGTCAGTCCGTGGCCCAAGCGAATGTCATTGTGTGGCCCGAGTGAATGTCATTGTGTAGCCTCAGTGAATGTCATTGTGTGGCCCCAATGAATGTCATTGTGCGGCCCCAGTGTATGTCATTGTGTGACCCAGTCAATGTCATGGTGTGGCCTCAGTGAATGTCATTGTGTGGCCCCAGTGAATGTCAGTGTGTGGCCCCAGCAAATGTAATTGTGTGGCCCCAGTGAATGTCATTGTGTGGCCCCAGTGAATGCCAGTGTGTGGCCCCGGTGAATGTCATTGTGCGGCCCCAGTGAATCTCAGTGTCTGGCCCCAGTGAATGTCAGTGTGTGGCCCCAGTGAATGTCATTGTGTGGCCCCAGTGAATGTTATTGTGTGGCCCCAGTGAATGTCAGTGTGTGGCCCAAGTGAATGTCATCGTGCGGCCCCAGTGAATGTCATTGTGTGGCACATGTGAATGTCATCGTGTGGCCCCAGTGAATGTCAGTGTTTGACCCAGTGAATGCCATTGTGTGGCCCGAGTGAATGTCATTGTGTGGCCTCAGTGAATGTCATTGTGTGGCCCCAATGAATGTCATTGTGCGGCCCCAGTGAATGTCATTGTGTGACCCAGTCAATGTCATGGTGTGGCCCCAGTCAATGTCATTGTGTGGCCCCAGTCAATGTCAGTGTGAGACCCCAGATAATGTCATTGTGCCGCCCCAGTGAATGCCATTGTGTGACCCAGTGAATGTCAATGTGTGGCCCCAGTGAATGTCAGTGTGTGGCCCCAGTGAGTGCCATTGTGTGGCCCCAGTGAATGTCAGTGTGTGGCCCAAGTGAATGTCATCGTTCGGCCCCAGTGAATGTCATTGTGTGGCCTCAGTGAATGTCATTGTGTGGCCCCAGTGAATGTCAGTGTGTGGCCCCAGTGAATGTCATTGTGTGGCCCCAGTGAATGTCATTGTGTGGCCCCAGTGAATGTCAGTGTGTGGCCCCAGTGAATGTCATTGTGTGGCCCCAGTGAATGTCAGTGTGTGGCCCCAGTAAATGTCATCGTGTGGCCCCAGTGAATGTCATTGTGCGGCCCCAGTGAATGCCATTGTGTGGCCCCAGTGAATGTCATTGTGTAGCCCCAGTGAATGTCATGGTGTGGCCCCAGTGAATGTCATTGTGCGGCCCCAGTGAATGTCATCTGGCAGCATTGTGTGGCCCCAGTGAATGTCATCTGGCAGCATTGTGCGGCCGCGGCACGCATCGATCAGCTGATCGATGCACCGCCAGCATCGGACGTCAACAACACGAGCTGGGTCAGCTGGCCGGCTGTACATCCCACGGCCGGCGGCGTTACCCAGTCCACTCACGGCCGGCTGTATTACCCAGTCTGACGGGACGCAAACTTACAGATCTTGTCTGACTGCACACAAACGTGCCGATATTGTCAGACGGCACACAAACGTGCCGATATTGTCAGACGGCACACAGACGTACAGATATTGTCAGACGGCACACAGACGTACAGATATTGTCAGACGGCACACAGACGTACAGATATTGTCAGGCGGCACACAGACGTACAGATATTGTCAGACGGCACACAGACGTACAGATATTGTCAGACGGCACACAGACGTACAGATATTGTCAGACGGCACACAGACGTACAGATATTGTCAGACGCCACACATACGTACAGATATTGTCTGACTGCACACAAACGTGCCGATATTGTCAGACGGCACACAGACGTACAGATATTGTCAGACGGCACTTAGACGTACAGATATTGTCAGACGGCACACAAAGTGCCGATATTGTCAGACGGCACACAGACGTACAGATATTGTCAGACGACACACAGGCGTACAGATATTGTCAGACGGCACACAGACATACAGCTATTGTCAGACGCACGCAATGGTAGCCATCGGAGGCTCGCCCACCGTAACACATCGCGCGAGAGATGGCGATTGGCGGGTGCGCACCCATCGCTTGTTTGTTTGTTTGTTTATTGCGTGGTTCACGACGAGCTTTTTGCACATTCACAGCTAATGGCGCCGCCCACACTGTTTCGCCGGTGGCCGCGAGATTGGGAAGCGCACGCATCGCTATTGTTCTACCATGCATTCACACAGTGCGGAATAGCACACAATCCAGTTTTCTGTCCTGATGTGTCGTTGTGATCGTCAGTGTTTGCTTCACGACTCGTCGACCGTTGTGTCATGTAGCGTCGCCAGTCTCTCACGCCGACTGGTCGAGGGCGAAAAGCAGCGACAGGTGAGACTCGAACACATAAACTTTCAGTTTGAGGAGAGCTGCTCCAGCCAGAGCGAACTCAGCGTAATTGGCGCCAGCTCAATTGGCGCCAGCCCACGAGTCATGCACTAAGAGTTCAGCAGCAGAGCTGCCCTGTACATGAAGTTCGACAAGCAATGCACGTTTCCCCTCGATTCACAAGAAGGCTCTATAATTCTGCTACTTTTCCACTGCGCCGAAGTGAACGCTCCGACGACGGTCGACTGGACCGTCGTCCGTCGTCGGATCAGCTCGGACCAAGCAACTCCAAACATCAAGCAACATCAGGACCAAATCGCAATCAGTTCAACACCATTTGCCTCGATAACCACAGAATAACGTTCAGCTGTAGCTCATCTGCACTTGTGTACCGCACGCTGACGGCTGCACCTGTCTGGCCCCTGACCGTACATTTGGCCTGCCCATGGAGCACACCATTCTCCACAGCAACCGTTCCGAGCAGTCGATGTGCCGCCGTAAATGGACAGTTTGGCGTGAACCTGGGTGTGGGGGGGAGGGGGAGCACCAGGGCGGCATGCAGCACCGCGAATGCTCCCAAACCAGGACGACACGCTGTGTGCGTCTGGTCAGTAACGGGTAGACTGCATGGGTCGATTGGCCGACACAACGAATATATCAGGCCCGGGCAGAACTAAGATACGGGCGAGGTCATTGTGTCCAAGGTAAGCGTGTGCCAGGCCGTCACAGATGAGTTGTGCCACACTACAGCCATAATTATAGCCACATGTGGTCCAAGCGACAAGTGTAGACCCGGCTGGCTTGCTGTCGGTTATATAGTCTGTTATACGGTCTGTCTTACAGTCGGTATTACAGTCAGTCATACAGTCGGTCATACAGTTTGTCATGAAGTCATGCAGCCGGTCACATTGCCGGTAATACACGGTAATGCGGTGCGCAATGAGCTATTGGAACTCTTGACTGTTTGAACCATTGACTATTGGATCTATTTGAACTATTAGAATTGGAGCTATTAACTTTGACACCATGGGTTTTCATGGAAAGAATCAACTCCCGATAGCTCGGTTGGTTAGAGCTCTGGCCTGCTCTGGTCTCCCCTGTCCTGGCAACACATGTTTCGAGTCGCTTCTCGCGCTCGCATTTAGCCCCCGACTGGGAGGGTCAGTTGGGAGCTGGCCCACTAAGGCCGGGGACGAGCTACCGGGCGGCCGTGTCGGTTCATTGACGGCACGTTAAGGTTTCGGGCAAAATTCTGTAGTTCAACTGGAATTCATGGATCGGGTGGTGGGGCCAGGGTTCACGCAACAAACTCTGCTTAGCAATAGGACCCGGGTTCATAATACCCGAAAGAACTCGGATTACATTTATTATTTGAAAACTTCAAGATGGCTCCACCCTCTCCCCAACTCTGTGCCAGTTTCCATGCGTCTTATGATGAGTCTAATTTACATCTTCATAGAGCATGAACTTATCAAAGAATTACGGCGTGCTAACACAAAGCACTCGACGATGGCACAGGGGCGGTTCCAGGAACTTCTATGGGGGCCCATTTTCCCTGACTAGCGCCATCGGCGCGATAAAAAATTTCCGCCGGGGCAGTGTCCTGAAGTGCGTTTTGTATGGTGGAGAATAACGGAACTGTGATGTTGAAGAAGCTGACTGATGTTGAGCAATTGTGCAAATTTACATAGATAGTGCCTGTTGATGAGTAATCTTCTATGAAATGAACTTTGTTGATTGCATGATGATGACGCCTATCTCTGCTGTCTTTACCAACCAGGGAAGTGCTGCTGCCAGAAACTATGAATGCTTTTGAATATCGTAAGTTCGCTTATAATCTCTCAAATGCGGAATAAAAAGTCATATGTAGCACGTAATGACTTTTTTAATGACTGCAATGCAATTCGTATTAAACGTGGGTCTCACTCAATTTTCAGAAGTTGATGACATTGACGACGGAGGTGATTGCACTAGAGGGTACTGAAGTGGCTCTTTCTGTCTCAAAGCGGCGTCTTTTCCTCTGAATGGGTCGCTTTTGGCTGCAAAATCAACTGACCAGGGAGGGGACGAGTGGTCTAGGGGTAAGATGCTCGTCTCATAATCGAAAGGTTGTGGGTTCGAGTCTCCCTGTCGCTACTCTTCGCCCGCGACCAATCGGCGTGAGAGATTGGCGACGCTACATGACTCAACGGTCGACGTGTCTTAAAACCAATAACCAAGCCAACTGACCAAGGAAATTCAATAGAGCCTTCCTGAAGGGCCACTTTTCTCGGCTGGAGGAGCGCCACTTTCCATTGGGGCACACACACCCTGTGCACCTCCCTTGTATCCGCCCCTGCGATGACAGGATACAAAACACGATCTGTAGCCATTATTATTTTAAAAATGCAGTCACCGGCTGTCTTTTTTCATTGGTTTGACGCCATCCATTATTATAAACCTCCCAGTAAAAAAATCGCAGCAACGAAAAGAAGACATGGAAATGCAGACACCGACTGCGTTTTGGATATTATAAACCATAACTGCGGCAGTCTTTGCGCAGAAAATTGCGTCACGTTTGTAAAATAACTCAGGCTCGTGTCGTGAAAAAGAAGCAAGTCAGCCGTGTCATCTTCTCCATTGCCAGCCGGATGCTACCGTATGGATAGCGTATGCGAATCATGGCTTAAACACAGGCTTAACAAGATCGGTTTGGGGCAAGAATGGAAATGACTCAAAACTGGGACCACTTTTGCAGCTTATTCCACTGCAAATAAATACAACTTATATTTTAAGCATTCTAATACGACCTAGATAGTGTAAAAAAAATTACAAGAGCTATACGATGACGGAGACTAGAATTAGTGAGTTTCTGCATTGTAGGGGCAAAATACACAATGTGGTGTGCCCTAGACAAAAATAAAGAAATATTCCATTCACCAGGGTGGCATTTGTCCCACATTCAGTCAACATGATATTTGAGTTCATGCATAGCTAAAAACCGAAAATATTCACTTTTTTGTAAGAGTTAGGTTATGTTGTGTTCAAAAAGTGGTGACAGCCAGCAACTAATTGCCAAATGAACCTCAGGTAGGCAAGTGGCATTTAAGCTTGACATAAACTACATATTTTCTGAGCATTGCCAGGAAATATAAGTTCAACAAGCCATGCTATATACCTATTCACCAGGTGGGTAATACAATTTATATCCACATAAGTCAATGTGAACAATTTGCACAGTTAATGGTGGCAAACTTGCTGCTGCATCACACACAATTGCAAATTGGAAATTATCACAAGTTTATGATATGGGTAATGTAATGTGTAGAAAGGGACTGCAGATTAGGGGAGGCAGGGGAGGAGCAAGCTATCCTGTAGCTCTGGCAAAATTTCACCTCAATTATATGACATTGCTTGGAAAGAAATGAATAGTATATACAATAGAAATGTATATACTCTCACCCCAATCAATCCCTTATCTCAAGTTCATAGGGAGCTATATATCCCTGTCTATCTAGCACCATTCACTTACTATTGCATAACACACTCAACAATTACAAACTCCTCCCATCATACTCATTGTGCTACCATAGACAATCTCATCAATATCACATCCAGAAGGAAGGTGCTGAATCCATTGCTAGGTACACCCTATATAAAGTTATAAAGCATTTAGACTTAACACGCGCACTGGAGTTGGGGGGGCGAAAACCGCCCACCCCTCCGGTTTTTCATAAGTAACTGCAGATTTTACCGGTCGATATACGCGATTTCCCGAGTACCTGCTGATAAATGAACGGCGCGTCGTTTAAAGCAAGAAAAGTGGAAATCGCCCGATAATTTTTCAAGTTAGGGGCCGCTAAACTAAAAACAAAATCAGCGCCAGACCACAAAAATCGGCGCTGATGCGCTTCCCGTATACTCGCAAAAGGGAGGTGTTCTTGGCAACACTAGCAACTTGTTTGATGTATATTGATATGCTATATAGTTTCAAGGACATGCTAAGTCACCGAGGTCAAGTCAGGTCAAGTTCATGACAGGTTAATGGAACCAAACTTGATCAACTGGAATGTTGTCATAAATGCACTACTGTTTGTCATTTGTACTGTTTGTCATTGCGTTTCCATACTTTATTCATGTACTTCATTACTTTCTTCACGAAGCCGATTGCTCCGAGCTGCCCGACGGAGCAATCGGGCGGGCTGCCCGGTTCCGGTAACTGGAACAGGTAACTGACCTGATAAAGTGGTGATATATAGGTGACCTGAGGTCAAATGTTGGGTCTAGCATCTGCATTGCATCACTAGTAATGTCCAAAACATCATTGAGGCCCATTTTTGAGCATTTAAACAAAATCACAGCGATCGATAACGATGGAAAGCCAAGCCACGCAAAACCAGAAAATTTTGCCAATTTGATCGCATTTCGCCTTCAAGATATTGACCTAAGGTCATGAAATTTACGCACAATAGAGTTCACTACCGTATCCATCCCCCTGCGAATTTCGTTCCTCCAGCTTTAATAGGAGCCGAGATCTTAGGGGTGGCGGAATCCGTCCCCACTCCAGTGCGCGTAATTTTCAGAGGCCCTCCAGGGCGCGTGTTAATAAGAGACCGAAAGGCCCATCCAGTTTAGTCTGTAAATGGAGGATACCTCAAGCCTGGTAAAAAGACCCATCTCCAACCATCCCACATCCTGAATAAACCGGTCCTCCAATATCCCACACACCTATCAATGCCTATCTGCCCTAGCTATCCATCCCTATTCCACTGCACTCTCTTAACACATGGGGATTGAATGCCTTATCAATAATTTTCAACTGCATCAATGCCTGGTTAAAGGGGTCTCTACCATGCACACTTACTTAACATAAATCTCACCCCATCCATCACAAATTAGAACTCACAAACAAGATTTTCCTGTCTAAAAGATTTGTCCACCCTACTTATAAATGCATTCAATGAGGAACTCCCCACAACATCAGTAGGCAGCCCATTCCACTGATCAACACCCCTTTGACTGAAGACCTGTCGTCGCTTAACTGTCCTACACCTCAAATTGTCTAACCTGAATTGATGATCCCTATGTGATACTCTGAACTGAAGAGCACCATTCAAATTGACCTGATCTAGTCCTTTAACAATTTTGTACATTTCAATCATGTCCCTCCTTAATCTCCTATACTTGAGTGAGTACATATCCAATGCCACAAGCCTTTCTCCATATTATAAGTTACCTATTCCACTGATGCGTCTAGTTGCTTTGCGCTGCACTCTTTCTAACATGTCTATATCTTTTCCTATCTAGGGGCTCCATGCTTGTACAGAATATTCCAAGTGGGGTCGCACATATGCTAAGTAAAGTTTTGTCATGACTTCCTTGCTCTTATATATCACACATCTATTAATGCGTCCCAGCATTCTGAGTGCCCTGTTCCTAGCTGAGCTACATTGTTTTTATGCTTTAAGGTCTCTTGAAACCAACACACCTAAGTCCCTTTACTCTTCAATAACATCCAGTTCCTTCCCTCCCATGGTATATCTTAAAGTCTCACTTCCAGATCCCAGATGCATAACCTTACACTTGTCATAGTTTAAAGACATCTGCCATTGATCAGCCCATTTTTTAGGTGCTCCAAGTCTAGTTGAATATTTATAGATCAATCACAACTTTTTGCCACTCCTATCAGCTTGATGTCATCAGGAAATTTGAACCCTATTCCTCAGCCCTACCTCAATGTTATTCACAAATATGATAAAGAGAAGTGGCCCTAGAACAGAGCCTTGTGGTACTCCACTCAGAACAACCCTATCCTCAGCTACACACAGCAAAGAAGGGTTACGTGCACTACATCAAACTTGGTTCAGTGCACCAGCATACACTAGTACAGCACAGGTCCATGGTGAGTTTCTTCACACACTGATAAATGCATACGAGATCAAACACAGGCATTTATTTCTGAAAATTATTGGTGGGTGTCAAATACATGGGAGACCGCAAAGGGATTGGGGCACACTCCATATAGTACTATGTTAAAATATAAATAATTGGGGGGCAAAGCCAACCTTGAAGAGGCACTTGCACTCAGTTGGTTATTTGGGCTTAGAGGAGCATCAACTGCATTGGTCATACAGAGCCAAAGGCAGTTGCCCCTCTCAAAAGCACATAACATAAAGCAACACCCCTTAGATCAAGCCATCAAGATGACCATAGGTAGCAGCTTGCAGAATGGCATCAGTATAAACATGCACATAAAGTTGGTAGGTACCTAGGTAGGTAGGCAGGCAGGTAGGTACCTACCTATTGCATAAGTGCATAGGTAGGTTCTTACCTAGATAATACTAACGTTGAAATTAGCCACTTTGACTTTCAATCTACCTCTCCCGTACACAAGCAGGCATGTGGCTAAATTTGTCTTAAAATGATTTTTGGGGGTGAATTTCTCTTCAGAATACCATGTTCATGAAGGTGATAATATGGGACCACTTACTTTCTGTGCAAATGGATTAACAAAATTTGAAGAAAATATTGAACTTAAGGAACCTACACTAACGTAACTGGACCAAACCTAACCCATTTGTTTGCTTTATGGAGGCAAATGCATGTAAACACCTTTCTTGTTACCACCTTAATGCACAGTATACCAAAGACCCAAGAACAAATTTCACAAAAATGTTCAAAAACATTTGTAATATTTCTTTTTCCAAAGCAGTTTAGGTTAGGTTAGGCCGGATTAGGCTTTTTATGTTTAGAATTTTCAGAAAATAAATTGCTTGACATTCTTCAACTTGTTTTAATTTTATGTTCTCCAAAGGTGAGTTAGAGTACGTTATGTTGGATTTGTTAATATTTTTACACTTCTTTTTATGCTCTGTTACCTATCTCAAAGCCACTTTTTACAATATTTTGCTCACAACCCGAAAAGTAAGCATTTGCACAGCAAATAGGTAAGTGGTCCCATCATCTTAATCACCTTCATAAACATGGTACCTCTTCCAAATAAAAATTTTCATAAAAAATACATTTTAAGACAAATATACCGGCATATGCAGTACGCATTAATTGCACAACACTCACCTGGCTAAAAAATGATCCATTTTACCCAAGACTTTCACTGGTAGGCCACTATGACGTACTTTATTATGCTGCTTCATGGTAATCTAGCACCACGAAAGGAGTACCCATCATATTCACACTGGACTATCAGCCTGGACAGGACAAATCCCTTTAAATACGGCAACGCGACGATACAAACCAATGTATCACTTCCGCCGTCCGCGGGTGCACGGGTATTGAAACGTTGTCCCTAGTTATTATGATTGAAACCAGGACGGTTAGAACACTGGAAAGTCCGAGTCAACGCCAATCCGTACTAGCTTAGTTAGCTTGAGTCCGCACAGCTTCGGCTTCAAAACGAACGTGGCGCTCAACCGGCGAAAAAAACGAACTCTACGCGGAACTGAAGTTATAGTGCTGCAATTAATTGTACTCCTCTGGAATACTCCCAAGGTTTTCAACACGTCACTGTCCAGCCTAGGCCCTGGTGAGAGTGATTCTGCGACGCGTCTCTCCACTGAAGGGACGTATCTGCTACCAAACGGGGTTTCTAGTTTGTAACCTTTTTGTCCCCTGGGTGTGCATCCCACCATGTCGCGGTGTATACCCCAGCGTGTCTCGGTGTTTACTCCACGGTGTTGCGGTGTGCACCCCACCGTGACGAGGTGTATACCACACCATGTTGTGGTATGTACCACACCATATTGAGGTATGTACCACACCATGTTGAGGTATGCATCCCACCGTGTCGCACTGTGTACCCCACCGTGTTGTAGTGTGTAACCCACCGTGTTGCGGTGTGTTACCCAACCGTGTTACGGTGTCCCCAACCGTGTAAGATATGTGCCCACCGAGGTACAGTTAGATACACACCCAG